>JBBMKC010214019.1:0-12779 GCA_037834085.1 Bipalium vagum | reverse complement strand
AATATCAAATTTTAATTCGATTTTAATAAAAGTATTAAACCTATATCTTCATCTCAGTTTATTTAAATAATTTTATCAAACACAGCCTATTGCAACCTTCAACCGTTGATACCTAAGCCAAACTTAAGCTCAGTATTTTAACATCACTTTAACCACCCTCTTAGGATCTTAACACACACATATATATATAATTCGTTCTAAGTTATATTAACCTATAATTAAGATAATCCACGAGGGGCAGAAGATTATGTTTCAGACTAGATATCAAGTTAATAATAATAAAGTTATGAGTCCAAAACAAAGAAGATTGAGGAATCGTCATTAAATCCGTGAATGTCCAGCATAGAAATGTATCAAATCGAGGAGTAAAGATAATCAATACATGTGATTATGACCTTCGTTGGTCTTCACACTAACTTTTCGTATATTAAATCTTCAAAATTATCTGATGACTCAGAATTACACACGAATTTCTCATGAAACTCTGACTCTAAGTGAGTATTTACTAAAGATGGTTTTGCGCTGATCATGATAAAATATTTTGAATTAATTTCAGAAGAATGTACTGATTATTGAGACAATCTTTATCTAAAAAGTATGCATTTCATGTTGAACTTTCAAACAGGTCCAGTTGCAATATTGTTTATATGAAATTCAACAATACAAAATACAGCTAAATATGCTTTAATTGTGATGCGCCGTTGATAATAAAGAATGGTATTTACAAATTAATATATTCTTGAAAAGTGAAACTTAAAGTAATTCATACATATTTATCATAGTTAATTAAAAATAAAACTAAAATGAATTTCAAGATTTAATTATATTTTATTAAAAAAAATAGAACTCGAAAAACAGTTTCACAACATTATTTCGATATGAGGGAAACTGTAACGGGGGCCTATCAAATATTATTAGAGACTTATGGCGATTATTCATCACTAGAAAGATCGTGCAGAAAATGGTTTCAGATATTCAAAAAGTGATCATGATGTTGCTGATAAGCCACTTACGGGTCAGAGTAGAAAGTTAAAGATTACCGATATTGGAAACATTATTGGAGGTTGACTCTCAAAAAATGAAAAATAATCAATGTGTCCTGTACTATTTCAAATCTATAAAAGGGAGACACAAAAAGGAAAATGAGTTCCATATTGAGAAACGTGGTCTTGATTTGACAAAAAATGCAGACTTTTCTATGGAAAATGATAACTTCAGATTAAAAATGATCCACGAATATCCAAAATGTCTTTGGTGAACCCAGGTCAACTAGCAGAATCGACTCTAAAACGCAAAATCCACGGGAAAAATCAATGCTCTGCATTTGGTGGGATTAAGCTTGAGATCACAGGAGATCGGTATAAACAGAAATTAATTAAATTGAGTTCAAGATTATGCAAATATGAACTGCAACAGATAGTGTAATAAGCGCAAAGACACTCTATTGAAAGACAATGATCGGTAACATGTCACAAAGAGTGCTAGAGAAACGCTGTTGTGAAGTTCTACTACATTCAACATACTCTCCAGGCTTGGGTCCTGCTCCTTCCAATTATTAACTTTACAGATCAATGCAAAATTCGTTGTCAGATAAACTTTTCTCTAAATACACAGAGTTTCTGAGCGGATTAATTTCAAGGACAGAGTTTAATCGCAAAGGAATTTAGCTTTTGCCAGAAAGATGGTCAAAATTAATCGATAGTGAAGGAAAATATTTTTACAAATTTACCCCTTGTGAATGTATAAAATAAATGTTCTTATGTACAAAAAAACGGCAGACATTAATTAAAGCCCCAAATACAATCCAAGTTTTATTCTCTAGATGTTCTTTTAATTAAATGACTGACGTCCAATATTCGAAAGGGAATTTTAGTTTCAATTCCCATTAGTTCCGTTTCCGTTTTCATTTTCTTTTATAATAAAACTAATTAAACAAAACCATTTCTAATATATTTATTTCTCTAAATAAAACCGTGACGAATTTTCCTGCTCATACAATAGGAACACATTTGCATATTTGTACTCCAAAATCAATAACTAAATTTTGAGGACTGGTAAAACAAAGTATTAATAAAGACTGTTTTAAAATAAGAAAGGAATTAGTTAAATCTTGGAATTGCAGGCGATCTTCTTTAGGATTTCCAATGTAAATTGAATGTCATATTCAAACGATGTAGGAAAATAATTACAAAAAAAATTGCTGAGCTCGTCAATAGCATTTTTTAAAAAATCGTTTAAAAAGGAATTTGATTAAAATTAAATAAAAAAATTGTTATCTCTCTATAAAATTCGTCCTATACAGCCTGAAAACTTTAAAAAAGTAAGTTAATCGTTATATATAATGCATAAAGACTTAGACTTTTCTGCTTCACTGTATTTAAATTGCCAAATTACAATGAAAGTCAATTAATTAAATTCAATAGAAAATCAACGAATGAACGAACAATGGCATTTAATAAGCACATTTATATTTTATAAAAATAAAATGTACAACTTTCATAAATGAAGCTAAAACCAAAGTTGAAGTACGACTGCCGATCAGAGAAAACAAATTTCAATTCCAAGAAATCTTGGAAATATAACCTTTGGATCTGATCACATTTCTATTTTTATAAACGACTGAATAGCGACAAACCCACAATGGTTTTGTTGACTCGATAATTACATTGGGTACCACTTCTTGCAACATTGTCTTGAATGTATCTTCGGGCAAAATATCTGTATGTAGTTAAATGCATTTGTATGATCGAAAGATATCATTGCGTTAGGAATACACAAAACGGTTTTAAACAATCGCCAAAAAATATCGATGACATTAAAAACAATTTTAAAAATATAAAATATTCACGATGACATGTAATCATTTTCTAAAAAGATATTTGTTGAACTATTCATAAAATATTTCTTTTTTATTTAGTGGTAACACAATTTTATGGATAACAGTCAGGCTCTTATATAGTGTTCGCGGGTTAAAGAAAATATGATAAGTCCAATTTTATTTCGGGATCAAAATCAATTTTTTGTCCATCAAATCTTTGTAATCAATACATTTATTATTGTTTCATATGACTCATGTTTTTCATATCAATGTCTTTCGAATACATTAATCACAGCTTTCGAATATATATTTTTACTGTTGTATTTCAATTTTTATGTGAAGCCAATTTTATTTCGTGGGGCCTGTAGTACTTAAAGGTATCAAAAGTCATTTTAAAAAGTTTGTCTACTTAAAGATTAAAACTTAATTATTCTGAAAGAACTTTTAAAAAGTTTTAAATTATTTTTTCAATATCTAAAAAGGATTTCGAAATTATTCCAAGTACTAAAGTGGGGGATTTAGATTTTTTAATTATGATAAAGCATAATTAAAATAATAATGCTGTGGATATTATCAGGAAGGTAGAGGTTACATTAAATTCAAGTGAAACAGAAAGCTGGTATTAAAAATATTTAAACAATCAATTTTCCCATATTTTGAACATTAAAAAAAATATCTATTAAAAATGTTCTATAAAAATTAATAAATTATTTCAAAATTTCTTAATTTTCTGTTTTATTCAACAATCGACACTACCATTAAAATCTGACTTTTTTGACATTAAAAAAATAACTATAGTAAAGTGAGTAATGATCCGATATTGACAATCAACAGCATGAAATCGAAGTATGATGCTTTTCAGTTACTATCATTCGGAAAATAATGAAAGGGTGTCTGTGCCTGGTATATTTTGCAATCACTTATTTAAAGTTTCCAAAAGTTATGGAGATGATATGATTAACATTTAAATCATTGAACATTGATATAATAAATATAATTACATACAATTAGAAACGATAAATGACGAAACTTGTTTGGTAAAGGGTTTGGGACTTGATTAAATGTTACGGTTTTTTACCCCAAAATTTTGTATGCAGTACCAAGACGTCAACTTTTTTTTACGGTGGCTCATAAAATTTTCGAATCTTCTAATTAACCTATTTAGAGCTTCTCTGATATTATTACATAAAACCCACTCTAATCACTGGTGTAAATTATGTTAAAATAAATCGATTTCATTAAATTCAAACAATGAAACAATGAGAAAATCAATGTTCATAAAATTAATTCATTGAACTGCCAAAAATGAGATGAATATAATCATTCCAAATAGATATAACCTTCTTGTCACTGATATTTTAATTTTTTAACACGTTACAAAATAGAACGGATTTTTCAATAAATCCAATAATGACTCTAGGTCAACCAATATCGTTTTATTTTTAATATATTGATAATAACTAAGAAAATTCTTGTGCAATTTATTAACGATGAATAAATGACCTTTTATAATTTTTAAATGGCAGCATAAAGTTATTGAATATCTTATTTATCTTTTTGAAAAAACCTTAATCTATAAATAGTAATCGAATGTGCTAGACATTTTCAATTCTATCTATTTAAACTTAATTAGGACATACTATATAAGTTTTAGCTCGAATCCAAAGCGTCAGAGTATATGCCTTGCTTTTGGACGCAACGTAATAAAGCAAAGAATAGTGTGTGAAAATGGTTTTCCAGAATTATCAGTGGTGACTAGTCGCTGGAAGCATCAAAACGTTTCACAAGTCTAGCAGAAATTATTGAAAAAAATCTATAGCTGATAATTGAAGCTGATTTTCATTTGGTATTTCAAGGCTCGATTACCATGTTTAATGCAAGCTACAAAACATTTTGCACCATTCATGTGAAATGGGAAAACACTGGAGGATTAACAAGTGAGTACAACATGCACTGAATACGGCAAAAAGACAAAAGGATGCTATTTTCTTCTCATCTGAAAACGTCGTGAAATCAAACCGTTACTGGATAAAAGATTACTTATGTTGAGAAATGATTATATTATAAAAAATGAACGAACGCACCAAATAAGCATCAAATGATGGGTACCCCACACTGCAAAAAAACCAATGCATTCGTCAAAGATCATTCTTTGCGTATGGCGGAATGTTTTTGGTATCGTTCACAACTATTTGCAAGCCAATGGTCAGAGTAACTATTGTTTTTTTGTACAGGCTCGGTAACACGTAAAAAAGAAGCTACTTCGAAATCAACCGCATCTTATCAAGGTAATGTTGATCCATGATAGTGCAAAACAAAATATCACAATTGGAATTTGTAATTTAAAATTTTTTGAATTTTTATACTTTTAAAAATTTTTAATTCTTTAAAAAAGGAATCTATAAACTGTTACGGTAAGGAAGATAATTTTAATGAATACAATTTTATTTAGTTACATTTATCTATTTATTAATAATAATAATAATAAATTACTGATAAAAGACAAATATTTCAAGAGATACAAAAAATAATCATGGACCATTGTAAATATTTGAAATTTTACAAAGTGCAACGAAAAATGAGAAAGAAAATTAGAAAAATCCAAAATCGATTACTACTATAAATTTGTTCAATCACAAACCTGGTGAATCGTGATGAGACAACAATTGAATGTGATTGTTGGCAGCAAAATCCTTCAACGACTGTGAAACACTGCATATTTTCCTGGAATTAATTTGATTGATTGATGGCTTGATCTGAAATCGATAATATTGTATGTAATAGAAATCGACTAGAAGAACATGAATTCTTGCTTCAACATTTGTCCATAGATCTTCCAATTGTTCTCGAGTAAAATCACAGACACCTAATTGTAAGATACGGCCATCTTTGACGTATTGCTCCAGTTTCGACCATACCTCATAGACATATTTCATGCAGATCGATAACTGCTTCGCGTCCAACGGGAATGAAAGAATTAATGTATCCAAATCTTTAAAATCCAAATATCTGAAGACTGAATAAAATAGTTATTTATGCTTATGCCAAACCTGTGTGCGAAGAAAATATCCCTCATGTGAATATAGTGGTTGTAAACTTGTAATTTAATAATAATAATAATAATAATAATAATAATAATAATAATAATAATAATAATAACTAACAGTAATAACCTTATAATAATAAACTAAGTATTTTTAATAAAGATAAATAGGATGATTATATAAAGAATTTGCATATTAAATTCTTAAAACCCTTTCTTTCTCGATATACAGGATGGAGAAGTTATGTAAGGAGAATCTTTACCACACAAAATTCATCAGCAGCGGTTTTATGTCAAAGTAAATAAATAAAATTTTGATTCAAAGCAAAATTATAAAATTTAAAGATAACATCATCGCACTAGACATTAACTTTGTCATTCGTAACAAGATCTTTTTTTGTTAAGCATTTTAAGAAATCAGAATGGGATTTTTTCAAAATTATAAAATAGAAAAGATAAAAAAGGAAGATAACTACTAAACTGTTCACTAAGTAACCATGGAGGATCTCTGATGATCAATAAGAAAAAAATTCGTGATTAATTTATTATTATAAATATAAAATGTTGGTATATGGATTTTCCTACAAATTAGATTTTTGTCTTTTATCAATACTCAACATTTAAATTTAAGAATAATAAAATCGACAAATATCACATTAGAGAATAAGTTAAAATTCGTCAAAGCCTGCGAATAGAAAAAATGTCATCGAGTTTGAATTATTAACTGTTTTAGGTATGTGAAAATATTTTTAAAATTTTGGTACTTGTTTGAAATAACATGACACATGATTAGTTGACCTACTAAACAAAGTCAATTACTCAAATTTCGATGTTTGAATGAAAAAAAAATTCTAAAAAGATTTTTTCTATTTATATCTTATAAATTAATTACCATTTTTTAATACACTGCTAACTTTTATTTCTTAAATTATAAACATAATTCTAAACCAATTATAACAAACATTATGCCTAGGATTTTGTTAAGAGATTAAAACAAGTTTTATAAAAATTCCGTTATCATTGCACGTGAACTAATATTGTACGTGACACTGCCTTAGTGCTTATTATAAGCATAATGTATATAAAAATTGGTTTTAAGTTATTATTATGGTTTAACTGATAATATTGCACTGTAAATTGATTAATTTAGTAAAATCTAAAAAATGGATCTATTAAATCTGACTGTCATTAAACAAAAATTTATTTAACTTTATTATATTATAATATCAATAATATTTGATTAAAAAATTCTTCTTAAAATAAACCTAGAAACATAAATTCATTTAGGGAATCCTCCCTTTTATCTTCAATCAATTCATTGCCTGTCTTTGAATTTTCTTTTAAGTTTATTATTAAAACTTTCCACATATTTTCTATGTTGGGTTAGCCAAGGACACATCAGTGTTAACCCTTGTAAAAATTATATATATTATTATTATTATTATTATTAAATTATGTATTATAAAAATTAAGACCGCAAAAGGCTCAGGAGTAAAATAATAATACTAATAATAATATATAAATTTATCATTTTTCCAAAACTGATCTAATCCTGACAATGGCGAAGCAAGATTAGACCAGAGTCCGATTTAGGAAAAGGATCTAACAAGGAAATGGATATTCCCCATTGATAAAACTGGTCTACGATTGATTGATCGTCTGACTAGAATATTATTTAAAGAGTTGGAATCCGTAGTGGATTGCCACAAAAAAAATCTCGACTTAATAAGTTTTGTTTGAAGAAAAATTGCGTCGGCAGAATTATCAGTCAGAAACTCTAAAACTGTTGTCAGAAGATTTCAATTAGTAATTCATTTTTATTCCCTCAAATATACGACAGGAGCTTACGATGGGTCCTATGCCGTTAGGGGGTTTCTGAGCGAACCGGATTAGGTTCAGCAAACCACCATTTGGACCGTAGTCAATTAAATCGGTGAGAGTATCAGTGTTTTTTTATAATTTTTTTTTCAGTTTAAAATTAACTTTTAATTGATAATTTGATTAAAGATTTTATTCTATTAATTAACATTTTGGTTTAATTGATATTATTTGATTATTGATTGATTCTTTTTTGATTTTTTAGAGTCATTGAAACATTTGATTGTGTGATTGTAGATATTTTTATTTACAATTCGATTTGATTATTTGAGACATCGTGGTTGTAACTTCTGTTTCTGGGTCAATAAAATGGTTTATTTTGACCTCATTAAACTGAACTATTGTACTTAAACCATATAATCTTATTGGGTTATTTATCCAATATTCTTTTATCTTTTTTATTAAAAAGTTCCTAAGTCGAATATATTCTGAAACAGATATCTTGCATCCGTGCTTTAATTCAGTATATTTGCTCACATCTTATTAATTGTTTTCGGTAAGCCAGTTGAAGAATTTAATATCTTTGAATAAACATAACCTATCTAAAATGAAGAATCCATTATAATTAATAAGAAATTCAATAGATCCATTTAAATATCTTTATGTAACCAATTAAATTTGATAATCATGTGATTTTTATATTGAATAGATCCAAAAAGATTTTATTACAAAAAGTATCGATAAGTTTTACAAGGATTGTTAAGTTTGTAATATCTTCAGATAACAAAAAAATTTCACTTATTTTATTAAGTCTTTTTTAAATTCTCAAATCCGTGACCTGATGTTCTGATATTCTAACAAGCTTTATTTTTCTGAATGTAGTGATTTTATTAATTATGGCGATCTTTAATTAATTTTATACTATATTTAGATTTTTATAATTTCTTTTAATATATATATATATACAGTCGGCGCTCAGTTATTTGAACGCTTAGTTATTTGAAGTGCACTATTAATTAAAGTTCACTAGATGTAAGAATGTGATGAATATTTATTAAATTTTTCGCCAAAAATAAGGATATTTCCGAAAAAATGGCAAGGATTACGATGTTAATAATTTGGATGATTTAAATATATACTTTCGCTACACTAAGTATATTTAATTCAACGTTTTTGTAAAATTCAAAATATACTTGATACATATATAATTGTCAACTTTTTATAATGAATTATCTGATTCAAAGTTGTTAATAAAATAATAGTGAGGATTTAAATGTGTCAGAGCAATAAATGTATCAAATTTAAAAACTTGATTTTATTGATAAATTCAAACAAAAATTTTCACGTGACAGTTTATTAAAGATAACTTTGAAAATTACTAACTTTTATTTACTCATTTAAAATTAATTTTCATTTTTGTAATTTTTTCTTTTTTTGATTGAATCATCTTTAAATTTATGAATAAAGCTGTAATTTACAAAAAATTGGCTCTTTGAAAAATCTCAAAAGTACAATAAGACACCTTATACGGAAAATGAGTAATTCACCAAAATATATACTTCAAAAGCTACCTACAGTTAACTGATATAAATCAGATTGTCATCACTTAAACATGTTGCTTAGTGACAGTCACGCTAGTCTATTCTTGAATTGATTCTTAATACAAAACTAAAGCCATTTTTCAAAGTACATTACTTAATTAATACTTAATAATTAACGAGATATTTTTCTAAAAAAAATCCTTTTGTATGAAGTCAAATATTTAATGAACCGACATTAAAACTTCAAAAATTTTTAATTTCCTTAACGGATGCATGATTTATATATGTAATAAAGTCGAATAAAAGTTCAATTAACTTACACAAAATATCAACAATTCCTTGGGCATCGACAATTGAACAATATTACGTTATCATTGATAAACAAATGAATTTAAAAAGTTCATAAATTAACACTTAAGAAACTATTAAAACAAACATCTTAATTAGAATATTTATAATTAACTAGAACATTTCGGAGATTAATTTACTTTAAGAATTTAAAACGATTTCGAAAATTAAAAAATTAGTTTTTTCATCAAATAATTAGTGATAAATTTTAATTAAAAAAAAATTGCTCCAGACAAAACTACAATACGATGTAGTAAAACCTATTCAACAAATGTTGGCTTATAAATATCGATTCTCAGTCTCAGAGAAAAAATTTCGTAAACAGACAATAACAATAATTTAAAAATTTTTCATATCTTAGAATTTTGATTGAATTGTTAAATTCAAACAAATGTCTTAATGTGATATCGTTTTAACAAATAAAATATCAAAAATTAATGAAAAATATTATTTTTAAAAGCATTTAATTCAAACAGATTTAAATTCACTTAACTTTGATTTAAAAAAAAACCCATCGAAAATCAATTTGAAAAGTTAATAGATTGTAACATTAAAAGCAATCACAAATTTATATTCATAATTATTAATTTAAAAAGTAGTAATTTCCGAAATTTATAAATTAAAATGTATTTTATTAAATAATTAATGATAATTTTTAATATAAAACACAAAATGATCGAGTTTGACTTATTTAAAAAAGACTCGGAGTATTTTTACTCAAGAATCGTCAAAAAACGTTGAATTTGGAAAATAAGTATCGATTCGTAGTTAGGAAGAAATATAAATTTCCGTACAGATTAATGACACTAAATCCCTTTTTAATTAAACTTTCACAATGAAGTTTGATCAGTAAAATTTTCTAAATTCTCATTGGTTATTAATATAAATAGAACAACAAGAATAGACACGACTGATTTCTAATATGAATATAATAAACGAAAACTAAGTGAAGATAGAGGGCAAAAAAATTACTTTGTAACATGTGGTTCTCGATCTCCTGATAATTTAGCGAGATTAAAAATAGCTTTGCTGAAATTACATAAATATTTGAAGAATGTACTAATGAATACCATTGATTCTCAAATCAGATCTTTCGTCGATTATTACATCTTTGTGATTGATACATTCGATTTCCAGATCCGCAACTTTCTTCAGTTAATATAGGAATTAAAAATAAATAAATGAAATAAAATTACATTGGAGGCAAAAAAATTTTCACTTTTTAAACAGCATTTAATTACTTGAATACTACATTGTAAAATCTGGTGGACAAGAAGTAACTGTTAATTTTAAAACGATAATTAATCTATCAATTACCTCATCTGTTGAAGTCATGTGGGGATTGTTTTTGATGCTTTTCCAATTGATAATGTTACTGGTGTGAATTAACATGTTATTCATCTTTTTAAAATTATTAAATGAATCAAAAATAGAAATTTTAATTTGAAATAAAACTTTTCAATACTAAAATTCTAAAACAATTTAAATTTGAATGAACTTTTTAAAAATGATTTGACTTATTTAAAGAATTTTTGTTATTCAAACTTTTTGAAACATTGAAATGATAGTCTTTTCAAGCTTTATATTATTTTATAGTCTCAAATGAGTTTAAAATTATTTTCTATTACGAAGCTTTAAATTATAATTAAATTTGATTTTTAAATGATTTCACTTAAAAACTTCTAATTGTCTACACAAATTTATATAGATAACAGTTGGATCCAAATCCACTAATAGCCTTTTTTCTGGTCATAATACTGACTTAATTTTTAAAAAGATAAAAATAATTATTGCAATATCTTTATTTAAAAATTTATAGGTGTTATGTTTCTATACGGTTAAAAGTAGCTCAACTTTTAAATGCCTTATAAAAGAAACCCTTAATAAATAAAAATAAGTTAAAGGTGTGATTTCAAAAAAATTTTATATTCTATGACAAATAAAATGTTGATTATACTTTCCAAATTTAACTTTTATTTATGTTTTAATTAAACTCTAATATATGTTCTAGGATAAAGATAAGACTGAGTACAAGAAAGTCAGTTCCATAAATAAATAACATCAAGTTAAAAAGCAAAAAAAGAAATAAAAAAGTATTTTTTTATTTTAGAATTACTTAAAATATAAGAACACTCTTAGAAAGTAATTTTATTTTATAAGGGGTAATTTTAAAATAATAATAATAATAATAATTAAAAAAGAAAAAGAAAAGAAAAAGTTGAAATTTTCTAGAATTTTAGGGCTTTTGAAGATGTTTGTAGGCTTTTGAGATTATTTCAAGAATAATCTTCAAATCTAGATCAGTAAAGTATAAAAGATGAATGATTTCTGCATAATTTCACCAACTAGCAGAAAAAAAACGTTGCAAATTATTTTTAGAAGAGTATCGTTTTCAAGAATAAATTATTGTCAAAGAAGAACATTTTATTGACATTTGAAAAAGAATTCTATCAATTGTTATCCAAGTACTTTTGCTTTATGAAATTATTCCTGGTATTATGTTTCGGCTATCTCTGAGCAAATGTAAAGGCTCAGGTGATAGTTTGGAAGCTTGAACGAAGCTAAACAGTAAGACTGCTTTGTTTTGTTTTCTTTAATGTTCTTTATTATTATATTTACTTGATGTTTAAGTTTGATTCTTTTTTTTATTTATTAATTATTTTCATTAACTTTAATAAGTATTTTGTTTTAATTAATTGATTAAAATTCTGTTTTGATAGATTCGATTGAATATTACTTAAAATATTTTAGATATAATTGTGACCCCTAAGTTGAGTTTGACGTTTTTGTGTAATTGTTATCATTGAGATTTTGTGAGTTATTGTGATATAAATAAAATTTATTGCTTTACTGACTGTTGTTAATTAGGAGTCAGGCTTAAATTTGATACAATAAATATTGAACAAATTTATCAAATTTTATTTTAGATTTTCAATATGACAAGCTGTATAAATATTTTTGATCTTTCAAGTGTTAATTTTGATGTATTTAATGCAGTATTTTTATAATTGATAGCTATTAATTATATTTATTTATTAATAATCTTATAATTAATATTAATATTAATAATATTTCTATATTTTGCCTTTTCTTAACATACAATGTTTCCCATAGAATAAATTATTTAATACTTTGAAAAAAGTTCCAGAAAATATCTCCACTCTATTTAGCTTCTTTTCTATTTTCTTTAATAAATACAATAAATGGTTTT
>JBBMKC010214008.1:0-12780 GCA_037834085.1 Bipalium vagum | reverse complement strand
TATTATTTTATTTTTTATTAATATTATTTTTATTTATAAAATTAATATGATAAAATTAATATGAATAACTATTATTTTTCATATAATTACAGTTGTACGTTACTTCGGATATTTTTTAACAGAATTTTTAATATTCGTTACTTTTTCAAAGAGTGATATTATAAGAGCGCTGAAAAATGACAAATAAAAAATTATTAAGATAAATTTGTAAAAGTCATATTAGAATTAATAAAAAACTAATTTTTTACAATTCTCGCCCAATGTTAAAAAGAAGAACTTTTGGATTTTAAATTTCAGATCGCCAATACTGAATACTTCAGATATTCTTATGATAAAATAATAAATTTCTTTTAATTTATCATTTTTTATTCATTTAATAATCGCTTGAATCCTTGAAATATATATATCGTAATTTTTTTTTAAAATTCAATAATTTTTTAATGAAACTATTTCTTAATGAAAATCATTACATAAATATTGCAATATGATATCATTTGTCACAATTTTATCGTATATTTTATAATTCGAATTAAATTCCTCATCTAAATACTTCATTTTCTACATTTAATTATAATATGTACAAGCACGTAGTGATATAATGGTTATAATTATAATTGAATGAATTATTAAAATATATGATTAAAATGATTCAAAAGATTGCACCGAATATATGAAAAAATTATATATATGTTTATAATAAATAATATTAATTTTATTATTTTTATTATTATTATTAATTATTTTTTAAAATTTTTATTATTATCATTATTATATTAATTTCCTAATAAAAATTACTAGATAACGAAAGATTGTTGAACAATTTTGCCTTGTCAGAATAATTGAAAAATTGAAATACAAATTGAAAGTCTTTCTTGGACTAATAGATATATTTCTTTGATTAATTATGTCTTAACATAGCAACCAATCCATCTTGGTCCAATATGATAAATATGATATTTGATTGATTATATTTTGATAGAGTAATGGAAATTTTTACTTAGAAATCCTTTCAGAATCATTGAGATACGGTTTTGATCCTTATCTCGGCTTGCATTTTTCCATTGTTAACTTTCTGGTCTCTATTACGCTTTCTAAGATTGTCTACAGTGATATACATCTTGAATAATTTAATATTGATCAATCCTTCACATTGTAAATGAATTTTAGTCAACTTTAGATATTAAAATTATTATTGATTTTTCAGGAAATAATGGAATTGTTTTCAAAATTCGAAAATGTCTCAAAATATTGATTCAAGACCAGTGAAACTGAGATTATCTGCCTTATATACAGTATTATGGAACACAGATTTTATCTATTCTGTACATATCGATTCTATCGTTCATATTTATTGTGGAAAATCATTATTGATTAATTTTAAAATTGAATTATTAACTTGACATAAACATTTCTTATATAAGGTTTCACACTTATTTTTTAAAATCTGATATATATATTTTCGTATATGTATTTAGCACTGGACCGTCTGAATCAAGCAGAGAATTGGTATAAACTAGTATAAATTATTATCATTTATTAAGAAAATCACTATATCACAGCTGAATAAACAGTCCACCTTGTTTTAACAGTCACTTGTCATTTCAATTATCATCAATGATATTTTGTTTATTTTCTACATTTATTACTTTATGTTATAATTACACAATTTTAAGCGCTTATGTGCCATGTTAGTGCGTCCTGGTTTCCTATGTCTTCTCAACGTTTTATTTATCGTTATATACAAATACAAATAAAGTATTAAAAAGAAAAGTGAAAGAAGAGCAGAATATATTACACCAGTGATATCCTACAGACATTTACAAGGCTTTGCATAACAAAGTACTCATGTTCTTGAAAAAGTGTTGAAGTTACCTTAGATTGTAAAGGTGAATATGAGAAGAGATATTTGTATATATTTCAACTTTATTATTATGAAATTATTGCTAGGGATTCATAACCTTTCTACAATAAATATCTTATAAAAACGAAAGATTAATAACGAGATCTTATTCAATAAATATTATAGTCTTAAATATTATTAAAATACCGCTTAGAAAATACTAACTTTTATTAAAAAGATAATAATAAAATTTAGTTTCCCTATAAAAAACAATGCCAAAATAATTATCATAGGGATTGTGGTCAATGTTAACATCAATGAGATTAATCTTCTAGTATTAATTCCCAATCAACAGATTAATATTCCAATTATTCAAAATAAAATAAAATAATTTTAAAAATAATAAAATTTTTATTTTTTATAATGGAAAATTAATTTTTAACCACAAGCAAAAATCGATATTATTACAAAACATTCTGAATATTAGACAATTATCTGTTCGGCGTTTAATAAAAATAATAATTTTAATAATATTTTTAAATATTACTATTTTTAAGTTAATTATTAGTTGGTATAAATTTTTAATTAATAATTCATTATAATACAATGCAATCAATAAATAATTCATGTTATCAAATTATTTTTATATAAAATAATATTATAACAAAAATATATTCAATAATATAAATAATTAATTTTTTGTATTATTAAATTAAACAGGAGAAAAAACCTTTCATACTTGAAACTAGTTTTATATTGATTTTTTGAAGTATTGAAATTTATTGGAAAATATTTTTTTCTGAAAGCCATTTTGAATAATTAATAATAAATTAACCTAAAAATGTGATAAATTATTTCCTACCTATTATTCTGAAGCGAAAAACATAACATTTGAGTCTTTAATTTAGCAGAAAACATAAATAAATTAAAACTTGTGTTAAAATTATATTCTACCTAATTAAAACTATATTATATCTTTATGTAATTTTCATAACAATTTATTTCGAAGATCTTACAATCTTTAAACTTAGTTAAAACAATAATCCAAATAATTATATATTAATTTTTGTTTTATATTTTCTAGAACAACTCATATTTGTAACCATTTGAAAAAGATGAAAGGAAATATAGAAGATAATACATTAATAAGGATAATAATATTAAATTTATAAAGTGAAAATAAATGTAGACAAAAGTTTATATCAATTGTTAATACTCATTCAAACAAACACTGCTGCTTGTTAAACAAATTTAAATACCCATATTACGAGTTTTATTAGATTTAAAACAAAATAATCACCTGATCCTTCCAGAGTAATTGCAGCTTGCCATAAGAGAAGCAGTCGATTATTTTCATGCATAATTTGGATAAATAAATAAATAAACAAATTCATTTAGCATTTTGCCAACCTATTTATTTAACATAGAACGTTTTAATTTTGATTGGTCGCTGAACATCCAATGAGATGAGAGGACGATTTTGTCTTGCTTTTTCAAACAAAATGAATATAATTTTCCTTCTTTAATTAATTATTTTTCTATGTTACCTAAACACAATAAAAATCCATTTTTCTAACTTTTAAGTACTCTAGAAAATTTTTTAAGATACTTTAAAAAGTCATGAATGATTTTCTTAATTAACGAAAACAACATTTGTTTTGGTTGTTCTAGAGTCTTGTTAATTCAAGTCTGTACAATTTGATTTATTGCTGTAAACTTAATCATCAAATGTCTTCGTGAAAAATAAAACATGATTTTTTGATGATAATGTTTATTTCTCCGCTCCCTTTTCGAATCTTGGAAATGAAACATTTACCTCGAAAATCTTATTTAATTGATTTCATTTTTATTCATGACTTTACAATTTTAAATAATAGTTTCTTTGCTTGAGGACATTAAACGACCATTATGGAAGCTCTTATTAATCAACATAAAGCTTTCTTTGATTTAAGAATTGTTTTAGTGAAGTTTTTATTTCACGAGATAGTATTTATTCAATCTTACTTTTTCATTTCTTTTTCATTTCTTTTTCAAAAATAAAATAATATAAAATAGAACTACTTTATAATAATCACGTAATATAAAATAATATTTTAAGATATATATATATATAGCATTTTTTCTTGATTTTATTATTTTATGGGGTTTTTTTACGGTGTTATATTTAATATCAAGTCAGCAGGTTGCACAAGCGGTCCAGGGAAAATTATAATGTTTACGGACATATTTTACAACATATTTTGACCAAAAATCCTGCAACAAATGTTGATAGGAGAAATTCGAAAATGATACATTAAACATTAAAATGATGATCACTTGATCACACTCGTAAAAGAGAATGAAAGTCAAATATGAAGAGATTGTGTTAAAGAATGGACAGAAATCAAAAGACAGTCTTCCGCACCTAAAATCAAATGGGTACTGGATACTTCTTCAAAAAAATTCAAGTAAGTCCTTTCGAAAATGTAGCTTAAAATCATATCAGACGCCCAGCGACATGCAACCATAAGGAAAGATTTCTTCATCAATTCATCACTCGACATCAAAAATTGTGTTTCTATAAGAACTTCAAGCATAAGAAGAAGGGAAAAATTTAACAATATTTGCATCCCAAGAAAGTCATGATCTCTGTTTAAATACATGAATCAATTGGATCGAGTTAGAGAAATTATGTAAAGGAAGACATTATAAATCCAAAGTCATTCTTTTCCATAAATAGAAATGTATACAGCAAAAATCATCAAAAACACTCTCAAAGAAGACGGTTTGGAGGTTCTGTAATACCCTCCATATTTCCTACACCTTGGGAAAACTGATTTTTATTCCTGTCTAACCAAATAAAATGCATTAGTTTTGAGAAGCCGACCACTTTTAAAAGCTATTGACAAATTTCTTTCTGAGCAGATTTAGTGATATCTGGAATAAAGGTTGGCAACAAACTGTTGAAAGATAGAAGACTATAAGAAATAACTGTATTTTTTACTATTGTTTGACTTTCAAAAATATTTTGTTAATGAAATGTTTATTTCTTATAAATATATTATTCAAAATAACCACAAAATAATAATAATAATACTGAAGAAAGTAATGTAATTTCAATTTTAAGGTTTCATGAATAAGGTTTTCATTCTCAAATGTTCTTAATTGATGAATTAAATTTTCTTCACCCAAACGTATGTGTTCAACGTTCCTACTGCATTTTGTCTGTCAGTTGGCAGCAAGTGTATTTCTCATATGTTCAACCGATAATGGTGAATGGTTCATCAATGGTTCTTTGTAATTCATTTTCCTAATAGTTAAAGTGGACCTCCATGTTAAAAATACAAAGGTATGGTACAATATTTATGGAATTGGTAAATTAAGCTGATTTAAATAGTTGAGAACTTCGATATTTGACTGACAAAGACGATTATATTTTTGTGATTTGTACATCTGAACATCAGCAAATATATTTCTTGATAGAGTAACAACCCTTAATGAAAATGAGTTTACATTTGATAATCGCTCTAATTCCGTCCAATGTATCAACTTCAAGCGGTTTAAACTCTTTTTATTCTTCAAGGCTATTGTCAGCTTCTCTGTTCTTTATTTTCTCGTAATCTTTTTGCATTAATTTCATTATAAAATGTAATTATTTATTTAATAAGAATTTAATAAGAAATATTATTATAAATTAAATTGATTTTAAAATTAAAGTTCCCATGGCATGATCGAGCTCCTTATACAATGGATGAAGAAAAATGATCTCCCAGTCTATTTTAAAGCCAATCTTATGCTAAGAAGGTATAGAGATCAGTTTGATGAGGTATAATTGGTCTTTTTGATTAATGATGATACTTACGATTCTTGATGAGAGTTTATTGAAAAAATACATGCAAACCTAAAGATAAAAAATTAGTCGTTGTTTAGTAAGTATTTATTCTAATTTAAGAAAACCAAAGAATATAATTAAGAATTTTGAGCTATGCAAATGAATTATAAATCCCTCAGACTTAACACCATCATGTATCATTTATTTGATCAAATTTATACTGGCACATATTTCACATAACAATTATTATTGTATTACTTGTTTAAATTCTGTGATCATAAATAAAAAGAGGGCAATTTTATAATTTACTTCAGATAAAATCGAACTTGGCCGATTTTCACCGGTGTTTCCTAGACTGAAAACTCGAAATGAGATTAAAAAATGAAACCCCTCAGTTATTATCGAAAGATAACATAATGGAAATATGATAAGATATCAATTATTTATTATATGGGAACTGATATCCTTTACAGGTATTAGGTTTCATATTATAATAACATCGAAATAATGTTGAAAATGTATACATCATCCATTAAATGTGTTGATCATGCTACACTGAAATACGCCCGGGTTGAGATTCAGATATGTGAGATTTCTTCCCTATCTTAAATGGGTAAATATATCTATGTCAATGATACAAATTCAATGAAGGTTTATGCACCAAACTAGTGGTCCAGTTTTAAGTTCGAACACCTATGAAAAACATATTGAATTACCATTAGAAAATATTGAAATGACTTTGATTTATCTATTGCAATATTGATGTAATTTTTCTATAAATGAAGACAGAATTTTTTGTCTCCAGAAAAGTTTGGATGTTTCAGTTAGGACCACTAAAAAATATCAACTTCGAAAACTAGAATAAATTTAAAGGTGCACTCACGAAAGATGTTAAGATGACGTAAAATGAAGAGTCATGAAAAATTGAGAGAACAGCGAAAAATTAGGTTCTAAGAGATATCTTTCCTAAAAAAAATTCTTCTGGTTATTTCACAAATGAACTTTAATTGTAGTATAAATAATTTAATTAAAAAACAATTTTCCAATATTACGATTCTCTTTTTTTCTTAATCAAGAAGGACTTGTAAATAAATTAAATTTCAAAAGTAATTTTCTTTTTGTTAAATATCCATATTAACTTATATCCATTTAGGGGATAATAAAAAAATAATTTTTAAAATTATAAATTAATCAATTTATCTTTGATATGTTCTCAAATTAAGTCTTAAAAAAATTAGTAATAAAATATTAAAAATTAACTTTTTATAAAATATGAATAAATAATATTAATATTTATATTATATTAATATTAATATTTTTTTTATTTATATTAAAAATAAAATAAATTATAAACTGAGTCAATAAATAAAAATATATAAATATTTTAATATTAAAAAAAAATTAAGTATTAATTTGAGAAATATAAATATTTTAATTTTAAACAAAATTTTCCGAAACATAAAAGTTTTATTGAGATCACTATATTAAAATTGTATTGTTGAATATAAACACAACTTTTTTCGGAAACTCAATCACTACATTGCTTGAATGATTATTGTTTTGATTTTTTCTTTAAACCCTGTGTTGATGAAATAGAAATTCCGAATCTTTTTGATGATGGCGTCTGCTACAGAAAGAATAAAATTACCTCAATTAATAATTGTTTCAATTAATTTAATAAATATATTTTGTAAATAAATAATAAATATATAAAAAATTGTAAATATATAACGAAACTAACTAATTAGATTAAAATTTATCATACTATTCTTCGATCTCCACAATGAATTCGAAATTGTAATGAATTGTATCGATATTATTGCATCTGTTTCTAAATCAATCTATTTTAATCAGATATCCACATTTTTGTAAGCGCAACATTTAAATAGGAAATGAATAATTCATGAATGATAAGTACACTTCGCATTTATCAATGTGGCTGGAATGAGAAAAACCCATTATATCTAAATATCGAAATTTAAAAGAGGTCCGATAGATTTGGTCTATCCTCTGGAATCATTTTATCACAATGTAATTCATAAATCAAGCAATGTCATATGTGATCTTCATTCGGTATACTCGTAGATTTAAATACATATTATTAAAATTAGTCGAAAAATATACAAATATTAAACTTATCACATTAAATCATTAAAAAAAAGCAAATCGTTTTGATATATTTAAACAATTCATTAATTGATTGAATATGAATTATTCAAAGAACAATAACTTATATTTTCACTTAATCATTGAATAATATTTATTCATCTAATTACACTATTCAAATTTAAAATATTTTTGTATCGGAGATGGCATTTTAATAATAGAGCATTTTTGCAGCTGATTACGAATATGAAGTTCCTTTTCCTATAGGACATCTGGTTTAGGGAAAAATACATTTTAATGAATAAGAAGAAAAACACTTAATTTTAACAAAAAATTATTTTATTTACAATTAAACATCCTATGAGCTTTTCCACTATGAATAATTGTGGTATTGTAGAAGCCAGCAGTAGTCTGCCATCATTCTGACATTCCATCTGCCCTGAAATTTGTTAGGTAGGTATTCATATTCGGCACCATTTTAATAAACGTCTTAATTATGCCTAACTTGATAATTAATGGAAGTAACAACATCTTTTCTGCCTCTACCAACGACATTACTTTGACGCTATGTTTAACAGGTGTAAATTCAAATCTAGTCTGCTGTTGTGAAGGAACCATAAACATAACAGAAATTGTTAGTTTTTTTCTTCAAGTGTCTTGGCATTTTCAAAAAGTGATCATTAATAAAAAATATTTAAACAAATTTATTAAGTTTTATTTATATTTATTTTAATTTATGATTTTATTTATTTTAATTTTTTTCTTGATCTAGATTTGCCACGATTATAATTTATATACCAAAATTCAAGATTTTACAAGGGCTTTCAGAATAAAAGAGACGTATTATAATCACATTACTCAAAAATTAAAATCAATTCAATATTAAATTTTACATCAACTTTTTTTCCCATATTTATTATTTATTTATTTATTTCCGAATAAAAATATTTTGCAATAAATGATATCTTGTAATTCATTTATACTTTCCCTTTCTACCTTAATTATATTTTTCATAAAAAAACTTGAAAAGATTTACAATCTTTTCCCTTTTAATAAGTAAATTGTACTTATATTTAATGAGGACAGAAAATTATTTAAAAGTCTAATACTTAATTCTCATAAAAACTTGGAAGATAATACAAAACATTCGATATCAAATATGGAGAAGATAATTATTATTTCTAGATATTTTTTATTGTATTCAAAAAGTAATTAGATTATATCTGTTGACCATTACAATAACAAGAAAGTTGAACTATATTGATATAATCTACAATTATTTATGTTTATGGATGTTTTACTGGTGAAGTTATGATAAAATTTAGAAATTAAGAAATTTTGCTTATCCATAAAATTATCATTAATAATTATAAAAGTTATTATAATATAAAAAAAACATATCACTTTTTAAACAAGAGAATTAACTGCCACCAATTTCACACATTAATAAATACATATGATCAAAATGATAAATAAATTTGTTATATCAGTTCTTTTTTGGTTAACTAACTCTGAACGATGCTGAAGGATGACTTCGTTGAAGTTGTTCCATTGCCAACAATATACATCGAATTTATAATTGTATTCCTTGGAAGGAGCTGAAAATACAATCGATTTGTAATTCAACAAAACGAAAAGAACAATCTTTCTGTGATGGTTTTATGGTTTCGATGTCGTTTGAGCACTGGACCAAAATCTTTTGTTTTTTCATTGTGATAAGCAATCCATTATCAGTTATCAATTGATTCAAAATAATATTACTTTCCTCACGCTTAATGAGAATATTACAGATGTTTGTGTTTGCTGTCAAATAAATTTCTTTGAGTTCATGAGGAACCCAAACGTTGAACCATTTACAAAACCCACCTTCTTCAGATGACTATGAATAGCTGCATTGTCGATTTTCAATATTTTTGCAATATGTAGAGTCTTTTAATGCGGATTTGTATCAATTAATGTCATTGGTTTATCTTTATAAACTTTGGATGGCCATCCTGACTTCGGAGCACAAAGCCATCTTCATGAAATTGCTTGAACCACCGTCAACACTGGCATTGTTTTATATTTTTGTTACAAAACGCTTTGCGCAATTTTAAGCGTATTTTGTTTCCTTTGCAAAAATAAGATGAAACATCTAAAAAGCAAATTTTTATCTCCCAGCTTTAATTTTTGCTAAATCTCTCAAAAATAAAATAAATCATTAAAACTTTTACTAATCAATAGATTTATATTCACTGATGAATTATATATCAATAAAATAATTGCAAATAAATATTGAACAGCAAAAACCTAAACTTTTTCCATTTGTTCTGAAAATGACCTATTCAATAATCAAATACTTCTAAGAAATGAATCAATAAATATTGATTAATTTTATTAATAATTTTTACGAAAATATTAATATATAAAAAAAATATTTGTTTTGCTTAATGTGTGTTGAATCATTTCATTTAAAAACTCATTTAACAAATATAATAATAACATGGGAATTTATATAGAGAAATATTTGAAATAGAAAATGACCTTTGAGTAACTAATTAAAATAAAATGTTTCTAAAATAAATGATTTTTAAAATAGAATAAAGATCTTTGTAAACATTAAAAATTTAATTATATGTATTGTATGTGTATGAGTGTTTGTATACCAATACCAAAGCATATTGCATAAATGTAATATTTAAAAATAATTAAATTTAATAAATTCAAAGATTCTAATTATTATTATTATTACATTTTTCAAAACTCTTAAAATTTCTAATTTATAATTAAAATTGAGAGAAATTCAAATTTAAATTAAATTCTTTTTTTTCTGATCATCTGATAGAGTGCATCCAAATTTCTTAGAAATAACCTGTTCAAACAATGAAAAAATACTTCTGAGTTCAGAAATCTGTATAAAATCTAGATTCTATTATTTTCAATATTGCGTTTTTCATCTGATTTTGAAAAATCAGCATGGTTTCTACATCATCGTAATTGCATAACACATGCTTGTCATCCATTTTTTAACATTCATAACCGATGATGATAATGTTTAAATTAATTAATTAATTAATTAATAATAATAATAATCATAAATGATGACCAAGCAGCAGGATTATACGAGGGGATCCAGCGAGTTTGGGAATCCCTATATGACTTGAAAAGGGCCTAGTGGACGACCTGGGAAGCCCTTGTCGCTCCGGGTGAGTTTATTATTAAATTTTTGTGTTTTTTGTTTTCTTGTTTAATAATAATTCATACTAAATTTTGACATTAACATTTATTTAGTATATTTTGCTTTTAACTATATATTATTTGATTCGACCTTTTATCATATTATTCTATGCGGACCTCTGACCATTTTTTGATAATGACTTTTCAGATATTTAGTCATTCTGTATATTGAACGAGACTGTGTTGTACAACTTTTGATTTATTTTTAATAAAATTTTATTGTGAATGCTTTGATTCAATTAGGTAGCGGATAAAGGTTTTTGTGTGGTTTTTGATTAAATCGAGTTTAAATTTGTGTAACAGTAACAAAGAAGCGAACACAACATTGTTAATTGATGAGTTTTGATTACGAGCGAAAGTTACTTGATAAGATATAATAGTAACAATATTGAAATTTATAATCAGTTTCACGTTTTATATTACAAATATTTACAAGAAAGAATATTTCAACTTTGACTGACCACCCGAAACCGAAGATCTAAGTCCAATGTAAAATTTGTGGAATTCCTTAACACGCTATAATCCAAATATAAACCAACGTGCATTCGAAAACTGAAGATTTCCAGAAAAATTTGGCTTTATTTATAGATTAACATTTGTTCAATGTTGATTTTCCAATACCTCAATATTTGTGTAGAAATGTTCATTTTTTATTTATTAGTTATTTTTATCTACTTATTATTTTTCAATATTTTTCAGAAACATTTGTGAGAGAAAATTTTTCATATGAATTTATTCTTGCTTCAGTGAACTATAAATTTTTATTATTCTAAATAGTCCAGTGTAATTTGATAAATGTTTGACTTATACAACTATGCTTGTTTTTGAATAGTGAATGCCAATCATTAGAATATATTTGGTTCACTTAACAAAAACCTGGACTTCAAGTAGATATGATAAATTCTTCATTGTTTAAGGGATTAATAATTAATAACCAAAATTGAAATCTTTAATTATTTCTTACGACATAGATATATGAAAAGAGGCTTATTTGGTAAACAATTTAACATATTGAAGTATTCTGTTCAGCTAATATCCAAATGATATCCAAAGGATAAAGCCAAAAATTTATATGTTCATCATTATTCAACTAATGATGTTATTTCACATTTCTAGAATTTAATGGCAGAAATGAATGATTATGACTTCATAGTGACTTAACCTCAATGAATGTTTTACCCTTCCAGGAATTATGTAGCGACCAAAGTCTAGGTACATTTGAAATCCCTTGAAACTGAAAACATGATTTTCTCTAATGCATTTTATTACTATTACTATCCCTAAGATATGATTTTAAAATAACTTTAATTTTAAGTGTGATATATTATTTTAGATAAATGAAATAAGGAAAGAAATATGCATCTCAGAAGTCTTTAAAAAATGAAAAATCGTTCAAAAATTATCAATACAAATCATCCTGGTATAGACGATTAAGCTGAATAATTATCACTGTTAAAACGTGTGAATAATAGATTTTATTATAATGAAGAAGGAATATGAACATTTTTCGATAATTATTAAGTGACTTTTATTTATATGTATATAAAAGGGTATAAATAAATATTTAACATCTTAATTCATTTTAATATAAATTTTTATTTTTTAAAAAGTTTATAAATATGTTCACTATTTAGTGTATCAAAGCTAAACCTGACTCCCAATCTGAGGTGGCGCAAATAAAAACAGTCAGTAAAGCAACACTTGTATATTATACCACACAAAAATAAAACACACGGAATTACAATAGATAATGCAAGAGCCTGGGATCACAACTAATGTCTGAAATGTTACACAACCCTTACACTAT
>JBBMKC010213997.1:0-12780 GCA_037834085.1 Bipalium vagum | reverse complement strand
TCCAGATAAACTACAGTTAATCACTAATCAAATTTCAGTCCTACAACATTCAGACTATTACCGCGTCCAGAACCATATGAAGTCCTAGACAATTCAAAGTATTACAGTTCATTCAAATGCCAACCAGGTTCACTACACCCTATAAAAACTTTAACCATCCAACAAAAAAAAGAGAAAAAGCAGCAAATTTCAAGCAAGACTCAGACCAACACAAGTACAAGAGTTACAGGTATAATCAGAGCCATACGCTAAAAAATTACGATCAGTGACAATAAAGCCCTCGATACTACGAAACAGAACCCTGCCAGAAGAGGACAGTTGCTTCAGTCAATTCTATATGCCCAAAGTTTTCTAAAGTAAATTTATTTTTGACTTGATACACATCTGTATCAAAGTTGAATTTAATTAATAAAGTGTATTACCATCTTTATAGTTCAGTTTTATAATACTTTTATAATCAATTTATTTAAAAAACATATATATTTAAATTATTTAAAAAGCTATTATTATTTATTTATTTATTTATTTAAAAAGCATATCATATTTTTAGTGCAATTTTTTAAAAAATAGCGTCTTTTCGTCAAGTTCAGTTATTAAGTATTCAGTTAAATCCTCGTAATCTTATCATTCATATTTTAGTATATTTTATAACTTGTTACAAAATTTGTGACAAAGTTTTTATCACTATTAATATATATATCAATAATATAATGTACTACTAGCTTGGAACCAAAGGTTCACAAGACTAGCCTCGATCTTAAATAAAGTTAAATTAGTATTTCATTTCTTTTATTAAACTGTGACAAGACACAGTTTGTATTAAATAAATAACTAAATACTCAGGCCAGGACCTGAGGATCAATTAATTTTTTCGGCTCATATCTCTTATTACCTTTTTCTTTTTATTGTTCATATTTCACACGCCAAGTAGGGCGGTGAAATATATTTTTCTTTTTCACCGAGGACCTCAGAGCCTAAGTGCGAGAGGATTTTTCATAAATAATAATTATAACTAACAAAATCAAATCAGTCAGAATCGATATCACAATTTGTAATATTAAAAACTTTATTTTGAACCAAAATAAAAGTATTGAACGCTGAATCGTTTTCTTATTCATTTTAAATAAATTTAACCGAACACATTTGTAAGCAACCTTCGACCGTTAAGGCCTAAGTAATATCAAGCTTCACTTTTAACATCAACTTATCCTATCTCTTAGGATCTTAACATAATTATTTTTTCCATGAAATATTTAATGGATAATCCAGGTTCAGACACTTTGGTATTTAATTAGCCAATTGAAACAATTGGCACCTAAAGGTTGGTTTAAACCATTATTATGTATAGAAAATAAAACCATATCAATGGCAATTTATTAGAAAGTTTATAACTTGTGAATTTCTAAGATTTGAAAAAGGTCTTCTTATCATTGACGCAAATCTTTTTATGTCTTCGGAAGATATAGTCTTTTTCTTAGAGAATCAATTTTATTTAATAATTGATGCAGAAAAAATATACACGAAAATGAAAATTTTTAATTTTGACACTTCAAACTATAATCATGTGCTTTGCTTGTATATAATTTCTTTGTATAGAAATTTCTTTCAGGGTACTGAAATAAATGCTGGAGGAAATAAAAAAGCAAAATATAATAGAGCTGATTAAATTTTTTCAAATACAAATATTTATTATAATTCTGAAAAGAAATATAATTGTGTTTGAAAAAAATTCATAAATTTCATTTATTGGAATGAAATTGCTTCAAATTTTTATAATATAAAGATTTACATATATATGAAAGAGAAACGAAAGAATGTTTTAAGGAAAAATTGTTATCCACATATACTTTATGAGATTAAATATCATGTTTTTAATTTCATATTTTTATAAAAATGAAAGAAATTTTTAAAACTGAAAGATTTTCAAAACCAATTATTAAAAAATTAAAAATTGAAAACTTTATGAATGAGATATATTTTGGAAAATTTATTAACATGTAAAGTTTAAATTTATATATTGAAAAATAGATATTTATTTAAATAAAAATCTTTTCAATTGGTACAGCAGTTTTAACATAAGTTTCAAATTTAAGAATTGGTTTATTAGTTTTATTCCCATTGATAGTGGAAGTTCCAGTTCTGCAAATTTATTTATTTCTGAAGATAACAGAAATATTACATCAAAAAGAAAAAATCTAACTCTGATATTTGTAAGTCTATTGACTATTTTATCAATAAACTTTACATTTTCAAATAAAATCAATTAAAGATAAAATTTTAACTAATCAAGAAATAAAAAAACAGGCAAATTAATAATATCGGAATAAAAAGAAAATATGTAAAAATAAAAAGCGAATTGTTACTATTATACATTATCAAGTAAATTTCGCTCGTAAATGAATAACTCATCACTACACAATGTTTTACTGTTGTAGCTGAACAAATTTAAACTCAATTTGAATCGAAACCTCACAATGAAACTTTATTCGCATCCTAGTTGAATCAAAACAATCACAGAAAAACTTTATTGATACTCACAAGAAAAATCACACAAAAATTCGAATCTGTCAAATAATCAAATGTCTAAAAATCACGAATCCACTGATCAAGTGTCAATAAAAATATAACAACAAATAAATTTCGCTAATATCAAACGATCACAAACGAATAAATGCAATAATGAAATGAGTAATGAGAATTTAAAAACAAATAATTAAAACGATTTATGAGAAATAAATAATAATCGAAATTCACAAAAAAATGGAATCAATGCAATCTCACCAGGAGCGACAAGAGATCCTTGGGGATCTCTAGGTTCTTTTCAGGTCACCTAGGGATTCCCAAACTCGCTGGGTCCCCATGGTAAATCATCTTGCACAATTCCTGGCATAAATTGATAAAACAAGATCTTACTGGAATCTCTTGATTGATCACTGAATCTCCTTTGAAAAAGCAAATCTTCGTATTAATCTTCTCTTGATAAAAACGTTTTCGAAATAGAAAAATTATCATTGAATCTTTGAAACCAATAAAAAAAATTGTCTAAGATCACCAATTCTTAAACTTTTCATGGAATTGTGTTTGGGTTACCCATCATCTCAGAGCAAACTCAAGGGCTCGGAGATTGTTCGGGAATTTCGAATAAAGTTATCTCGTCAATTTTTTTTTCCATTATCGGTTTTTTAATTAATAACACTTTTCTTTTATTTATTAATTTAAAATTTAATTATTGATTAATTGATTTTTGTGTATTATCATGAAATTAATACAGTAGACCGTTGTTTTTTGTTAACGTTTGATTATTTGATGGATTGTGTGAATGTTTGATTAAACAAATTTATTAAATTTTATCCTCGTACCTATTTGACAATTTTATTACAATATTAAATTACTATGAAAACCTTTATGTAACACTTACCTTGTAAATTTTACTGATCAATTCACTTTTATCAGTACGTGTTTGAATAATTTTAAATAACCAATAATCAAAATCAAATAATCATCTCGGCAATACTATCCAAATTAAATCGTTTTTTTTAATAAAAAAATAATTGTTAAATGTTTACTTTAGTTGAAATGAAATATTTTTATTTGTTTTTTGATATTTATGTAAGTTTTCAAAAACTAATAAATGTAATAAAAAATTTTTTTATTTATTATTTCATTGACGACCCTTTTGTGGTCTTAATAATTAATGTGTCTAGTGTTAAAAGCGATGTTCTCTTGGTTAACCCAACAATTTGGTGGTTGTTATCATTTTTATTTTATTCTTTTAGGCAATTTTAGTGTTATCGTTTTTATCTTTCGCGTACGATTTGTAAATTGTGATATAAATACACTTTATTGCTTTACTGATTGTTGTAAATTACATCGCCTAATAGAATTGGAATCAGTTTAAATTCGAAATTTTAAATATTGGAACACTTTTTTTTCCTGTCATTTTCTTTTTGATTTATTAAGATTTTTAAAATCTTAAAGTTGGATGTAACATAATGAACAAAATCATTTTGAATTATAATTTTAAAAGAAATGATTAAGTTTTATTAAAATTTGAACCAATTCTTTCATTTTAAACTTTACCTGTTTTATGATTAATTTAAAAATATTAGATATCTAAAATCTTTGAAATATTATTAATACTTCTAATTTTTAATTATTAATTTTTTTAAAATTCAATAAAATGCCTTAATTAAAACAGAATAAAATAATTAAAAACAAACAAAATATGCTTCGAGAAATAATTTATTGTTTATTCTCATCAATAAAAGATACGTTACATTTATGTAATATAATTTTAAACGGAGCTTGTTTAAAGATATATTGAAATGTTTTTACATTTATTACCAAAGCCATTCAAAAAGTCTATTGTTTTACACGGTATTTTAATATTAACATTTATTATTACTGGAATACTGATACTTCCGTTATTGATAATAACATATCTCTGTTTTTGGAAAGTTAACAAAAAGTTGTACCACTCAGTAATATATTTTTTATCCTATACTATCTGGTGTCGTAAGTTATTTATTCAATGAATTTTTAAAATTTAATTAAATTTAAGAATTTACTTTCATATCACAATGGTGGGGAAGGATGAAAATTAGGCTCTATATTGACGATAATGATTTAAACTTTCTTGGATCTGAAAATGCTCTTGTGATATTGAATCACAAGTACGATATTGACTGGATTGTTGGATGGCTTATGGCTGAACAATACGGATGTTTAGGAGTAATGATTTTTTTATCGAAAGATATAATGATTGATTTTAACTTTAAAATGGTCACATTTTTCTGATTATGTAACTTAAGTCAACAGTGAACATTTTAGATCTTGATCTAAGAGTGGAAAGTCTATTTTTTTCTTTGACCTTTTAATTTTCTTTATTTTGTTCGAAATCATTTTTGAAACTTTAAAGGGAGCAAATTTTCCTTTGCTTGTCACCGATTGTAGATCGTTTTTGAAAAAATTGCGACATATATTTTAAATTAATGATTTTGAGAGTCTACCTCTTTGTACTAGTATGAAATTCTTGGTGATAAAAATTAATTTATAATACATAGGAATTTAATAATTTTTTGTCATTGTTTTAAGTATTTGCCTCTGCCTAATAATAACGTGTCAACTATTAGATCATATCTGTAGAAAATTCTGCAAAATTTATTTCTATTATCGAACACCTTTAAAGTGCCCTTGGAAATCTTTATCATTGACCGAAACTTTTGAAAAATTCGTTTTAGGGAACGGCTCCATTTGTCAAAGAACCATTGAAACATATACCGATCATCGGGTGGACTTGGAGATTCAACGGTGCAGTTTTTCTTAAAAGAAATTGGGAAAAGGACAAAACCACGATCGCGAGCATCACCAACGACTTAGACGACTATCCGGAAAACTTTAAAAAATTTGTTAGTTTTTACTAATTGGATTAAATTTTTGTTTTGTTATTTCATATTCTTTTCATTATTGATAATAATTTTATTATTATGTTATTATTATTATTATTATTATTATTATTATTATTATTATTATTACTGGTATTATTATAATTGAAACAATAAAATTATAACAAAACCAGTATTATTTTCCTTAGGTATAATTAATTTTTAATCCAGAATCTATTAAAAAAATTCATTTTTACTCATTTGCCAGTTACTTTTGTATCCAGAGGGCACAAGATTTACTGAAGAAAAGCTGATTTCCAGCAATAAATTTGCTCTTTCAAAAGAAATGGAGCCTCTTAAGCACTGCCTGTTACCCAGAACAAGAGGATTTGTTGAAATAGTGCGCGCTCTAAATCGCAACGTTAAGGTGGTGTATGATATGACGTTGGCATTTCCATCTGCGAAACACGGTCATTTTCACGAACCCACTCTGTTTAACGCACTGTGTGGTGACGTGGACGAGGCTCATGTTCTGCTGAAGTTACCGATTTCTGAGAACATAAAATAAACTTTAACCCTCGCTCTTTTTCTAGACGATATTCCATTGATGAACTTCCAATCGATTCCGACAAAGACTTATCCAGTTGGCTTTATCGACTTTTCTATGAAAAGGTAAATCCGTTTTCACTCCTCATTCGACTTTTAAAATTATTTTATTAACTAAATCAGGAAAATTATTCATACGTTAATTATTTTTTATTACCCATTTAAATATTGTTAATTTAAAATGGGACGGAAAAAGATAATCTACAGAGAAAGATTTCCCACCATAACAAAAAAATTGATGAAATGTCATATGTTAAAAGTGCATTTTAAAAGACTTGAGCAAATCTATTAATAATCGACAACGATCTTCTGTGGAAACGGAGGAAAAAAAATTTTGAGAGACACTTAAATTGATTTTTCATTTCATATTTACAATACTAATTAATTAAAAAAATATTATTTTAATTAATATTATTATTAATTAAATTAAAAATTTTAAGCTCAATTAAATAAAATAATAATACTCTTGGTTTTGCTTATTTGTCCTTGATTAATATTAATAATCTATTTTCATTATGGTACAAATGTGACTAACCTTTCCTATTCAAAAACAAAAACGATTGGAGAAATTCAATTTTTGTATTGATTTAATCTTTATGTAGCCATTCTTTCAGAGAAACTTTAAATATCTGGATTTATGTTAACTGATTTTATGTTAATATTGACAATATAAATGGTCATAATAATATTAAAAATAATTTTAAATTTAATTAAATAATAATAATCGAAATATATTTTTCTCGATAACTTTCACTCCTTGAATTAATTTGAAGTAATAATAATAAAATATACAAGTAAATAATAATAATCATGATCATAATAATAAAAATAAAATGAAGATAATTAATTTTCTCTATTTTATTGATAATCAAATTTAATTTAAGAATGTTATCTAATTATTTATAAACTCAAACTTTATCGAATTATTTGACAATTTTATGATTATCTCAGAAATCTGTAGCTGCAGTCTTTGAAATGTATTGAACAGGACCTTTGTTTCAGATAAGAGCTTCATTATACTACAAATGTCATGAAGAGAAAAGCAATTAAAAAATTCTGAAAGAGAATAAGTAGTTGGCTGTGGAAGACAAGTAGAATGACAATATTGACTTTTTCAACCTCTTAAATTAGTGTCCAGACGAATATCTGCCCCTTATTAATCTCATTTCAGCTTTCATTTTGTTTAAAATATCTAACTCACGTTCCCATTCTAATTGTGAGCAAATGTTACTGTAACATAACTATAACGTGTATTTTTCCACTAGACAGCGGTCGCGTATCTTTTAAAAATAAATCAACCGAAATTCGGATAATTAAAATAGTTTAAACACTCAAACTTCAAAAATGTTCAATAAAAAATAATAATAACAAAAGGTATGAGATACAAATAGTGTGCAACTTAAAATTAATTCAGTGGTTTATTTAAAAACTTTTCGAACTTTCTTCAAAAAACATCTTGTACAGTTCTGAAATACAAGCTCATCGACTTTCTTTGAAGCCTAAACCTAATTATTTCGAAAACGATCAATTTCTCAGACTTCTTTCCGAGTCAATTTCAATGATTTACTATTTATAATTGAACAGTAATTTTCAGTTGGCTGACGTTATGGAGATTTTTTATGGTTGCAATTACTTGTTATTTATAAAACTAAATTATCATCGTATAATTTAAGACAGCTTTGAAAAACCCTATAGATTTTAACCGGTGATTTTAAAAGGAGACAACAAAGGCTCCGGAATACTTTTTCATGATACACGTAGCTTTCATAAAAGAAGTTGTATTAAGTTCGGTTTACAAGTTAGGTGAACACATAGAAGGGATTGCTGCATTTGTAAAATTCCTAACAAAAAATGTAATCAGGGTCAGGTTTAGAGGCATGTTTTTCATTCGTAACATCATAATTAGATATTATCATTATTCCTTCTTACACTTCATCAAAACATTTTTGCATTTTCTAAACTGTTATCTTTTAGCTTTTAAACTTGTATTTTGGTCGTATATGGAGAACTGTCGGATTTTATATTTTGAAGTCTTATTTTAGTTCCTTAATCATTGATGTCATTAGAACTCTGTTTTGTATTGTCGTATTAGACGTTCAGTTAAATCTTCTTGGCACCATCACCTACCACTGATTATTATAGCATAGTTATTTATCACTTAACTGAAATTTAGCTTGTTTGTTAATTAATTGTGGAAAACGCACCCAATAGGATAAGAATTTTGATTGGCTCGCTACTTTAATCGTTAATCTGAATTTTCAAACTTAGAAGCATTGTATTTTCTCTTTTAAAATTTTCTCTTTTATAATATCTTTCATTTTGGACAAATTTTATACAAGGTAATAACTTAGAAATATGTTATACATTGATTAGTGACAAAATTGAATAACGACATATTTTCTGCATTAGCCATTATGTAATAACACCAAGTGACATGTTCCCATTCAAATTTTATTGAAATCTCTAAGTTTAAGTATTTACAATATCGTATACACATTACCATAATTGATCAAGTGACATAACAACATTTGAATTTTTCAACTACTTAATTATAATCGACCATTGGTTTATTTATTTCATAAAATTGACTGAATAGTCACAAAATTATGGATTCTCTGTAATAAAAATAAAAAATTCGTTAAAATATTAAAAATGTACGGGTGAAGGACAAAACTGGTATAATTACTGACAGAGCTGATTTACTCTTACTATATCTCATGAAATAAGTAAATTATTCTATCATGTGATAAAAAATAGAGCATTATAGATCAAGTCTGTGAGTTTCTGATTTCATATTTTATTTAATAAATAATTTTGATACATGACCTTTGTTTCGATTGATTAGGTGAGAAAGTTTTTTATGAATATATTTTATTGGGTGGATCATTAAGTAAATGCATTAAACATTCAATAACCACAACAACCAGGTGGCCATTATTTTCCAGGTTGAAATTCTGGCCCATCTTTGAAGAGTCTCTATTGTCACAACACCTTAGACCTTAAATCTTATTTGACATAATTTGAACACCTACCATTCTTAAAATAAATTATGATGATTTTTCTCCAAATTTATTTCCTAATCTCAAAAAATTATTAAGTAATATTCTTTATTAAAAAATGCTTTGTCGTTTATTTCAACCACTGCATTTTTATTTTATTAATTTATTTAAACAAATGAACAGTATTAACTGAAAAAGAATTCATTAAAAAAGTATACATGACTTTCTGGATGAAAATATGGAAAAAAGAACATGTGCGAATGAAAATGAATCTTGTGTATTAACGTAGCAATTTTGATAATGACGAAAAAAGAAAACTTTGTGTAAAATCCTTATAAATACGAAAGTTTTGTCACTGATCAAAAGAGCTGTGCATTTTCACTAATCACTTAGCAACGCAAGAAATTTTTTTATATTTTTAATAAATAAACTATATTTGATTATTCTCGCAATCAAATCATTTTCTAATTTAAAAATATGCACTAATCGCAATAATCCAACAAATTATACATACTGTTGAGCGATTAAGGATCTGTTCAAGGAAATTTATTTTCGAGAAAACTAGTGCCGATTTAATGTATATTCCGGTGGACAGGATGATATTATTTCTCTTTCACCTCAGTATCGTCGTAATAATTAATTGCTCATTTATAATAATAATCGAAATGAGATATGTTCTGAGTTTCAGATTACATTAATCGGGAAAAGGCCTAATTAATTATTCATTAAAATGTTTAATATTCTTATTTCTCTTTTATTACCTTTTTACAATTAAAAAAAAATATTTTTAAAAATTTTCACTATTGACAAATAAACGATTCCATTTTTTCAATTGAGATAATTACAAATATTTATGAGTACTATATTATTATTATTATTATTATTATTATTATTATTATTATTATTATTATTATTATTATTATTATTATTATTATTATTACTGTTTTTATTTTTTTTAATTTTTAAAAGTATTTTTAACTTTTAAAGTTTTAGTCGATACTGACTTATAAGGGTTTAAAAAGTCTATATGGTTATCCTTTCGTCACTTCAAAATCTAAAGTAACAAAACGTACATTTATGTTAAATAATGATTCATATTCGTGGATGATATTTATTTTTCCAAATAATAACCAGGATATTAATTTTCCACTGGAAAGTTTTTAATGAAAAATAAGTCAATAAATATAACATTGTGAAAAACAAAATTTTCAAAATATTTGAAAAAACAGAAGCAATGATAATAAAACAAATCATAGAGATTATAGTTAATTACACTACTCAGTAGCCAGTCAGGCATTGAAATATCGATGATAATATTTATTCTTATTATCAATTCTTATTATCATATTGAAAGTGCTGAAGCTCTATACCATTATCTCTTTTAAGATATTATGATATGGTAAGGGCCACAAATGGGTGGTTTATGTTAACGTTAAAGTTTTGATGATAAATTAATTATCTGTTTTGTTCGATTTAAGGTTCCAGTCTCCGTAATCATTTAATTATTTTTGAGTTTTGAGGAAATAATACGAGATACACACGAAGAACTTTTTTAATGTCATTTTATTTTTAATTGCTTTGCGATACTAAAATGGCAAGTGATTTCTGAAGTCATCTTTTTACATGTTAATGATACTAAATATTGGGATGTGATAGTTTTAGTTACGTAACAACACTTTAAATTGGAATACTTTGAATCATTTTTGTTGATTGTGTTGAGTACAGAAAATTAGAAGAACTCATTCTTAGTCTTGTTAGTATAAGTTAGACAATAAAGAGTTAGTTTTTAATCATTTTCACTTTGCTAATATCACTTTAACATCACGCGCCTTAGATGTTTGAATTATTCTTATAAAATCCGAGAAACAAAATTAATGGTGTCATATTTATGTAAATATTGATAATTTTCTCAGTTCTCCAAATTCTAAAGTTTTAAAATTGCACATATCCATGCCAATGATCTCATGAAAAAATAACATTATTGTACTTTTCACGAAATGATTAACTTTATTATCATAAGGATTTAACCTTGAACTTTACAATGGACATGGTCGTTTGCTTATAATATTCATCAATTAATTCCAATGCGAACATGTGAATATGTTGATTGTATAAAAACTGTTCCACTTGTACTTGGTCTTGGTGATTTATAAATAGAATAGTAACGTTATGATGTTACGCTTTACAACCAATTAAAACGAATATAAAATACACCCGGTTGAATTGTATTGGCTTGTCTTGTATTATATTGAGTATTTTAATTATTTGGAATATTAAGTTAAAAATCGTTTGTAAATGAATTTTATTAATCGAAATATTTTCCATTGATTTTAGTACAGATTTATAAACGAGTTAAGATTATTATGACAAAAGTGAATTATATTATTGTGCCGTGAATTCTTTATTATTTCTTATCATTAATCTATTTAAGCTTTAGAGACCCACAATTAAAAAATTATTATTTTTATTTAAATTTTAAATATTTTTAAAATTATTCTAACTTGTCATTAAAAATTCATAAAATTTTATTATTTGGCTTTGGAAATTAAGATTTATTGATTTTATTTAAATTTTAAATTTATTGAATTAAATTATTAAGATAAATTTACATTTTTTAATTTACGATTATAAAATTAAAATTTCTTTTTAATAGAGTAAAGGTGGCAATTCACATTAGAAAAATTAGAACTTGAAATAAGACTTAAATTATTTCATGATAATTTTCATTGAAATCGTTTAGTTGATGTTAATATTTATTCAAGGACAAAAACTTCGACTTCTTTCAGCAGAATGGCAATTTTAACAAAAAGTCTTTTGTGATTCAAAGTCGCTATACCGATATGATCGTCGCTGAATCGCTCCATACGCTGACGGCTGTTTTGCTGATTGTGTTTTTCAAAATGGTCTTTCTGAACTGGGCTTTGAGCACAATTGTTTTATTTATTGGCCTTCTCTCATTTTGTGGGAATTTTTTCTAATAATTTTTTAATTTCATAAAATTCCTTTCACGTTTTACAGGCTTATTTGTTGTCTACCTGATGATCAATGTAACCAAAACCGAGACCGGATCTTCATATGGAAAATGATCAATTTCATTAAGGATAATATTCCGAGATGTCTTCTACAACAATTAAAACTTTACTTCTTAAATCGATATATCATTTATTTTGTTTACAAATCGATTATGAAGAATGAAAATGTCATTTTTTGAAAAAAATCATTTAATCTTGACCCAAATTTGTTTTAATCTTATTTCTCTTTGATGGACTTAATTTTTTATGTTTGAACAAAAAATATTTTATATTTTCGGGAAGGTTTTTTTTAATAGTGATTTTGTAATTTATTTGAAAATATAATTCTTATTTTCCACTGTCTTGTTGATGCTTTTTCTCACAGAGAATCGTATTTATCTCTAAATTACGATATCAGTGAAAGTTCGTTTAGTTTGAAAAAAAATTTTAAATCTTAAAGAGCAAAAATCTATTCAAAATAAATATATTTGCAAAATTATGTTTGACAGGCCTTCATCGATTAGGAGTTACACGAGGTTTGTAAAAAATTCTGTTTGGGTCTTGAGAGAATTCTACTGATATTTGAATAAATACTGAAAATTAGATTTTTATAGTATTGAATATAAAAATAATTAGATTGGCACAATACAAGTAAAGTAAACTGAAGAATCTTTAATTAGTTCTGATTCATTAATAGTCGATCCGGCTGGATTTTAGTAACGGGTTAAAAATAAATTAACGGGTTAAAAAGCAGCTTAATGTAAAAAAATGAAGCAAATT
>JBBMKC010213986.1:0-12781 GCA_037834085.1 Bipalium vagum | reverse complement strand
TATAAATACAAGTGTTGCTTTACTGATTGTTTTGATTTGCACCACCTAAGATTTTGGAGTCAGGTTAAATTTGATACTCTAAATATTGAACATATATATTATATCGCCTGAATCAATCATAACAGGCAGGTATAATAAAAAATTTAAAGCATTATTACAGAAAAAAGTTAGTAGTTGATTACATGAATTCACTTGATCAAACAAAAGCCTTTGTTATAAATCTTAAGAAAGCCATATTAATACTCCATGAAGCTTGGGAAGATGTGAAAGAAGAAACCATTAAAAATTGTTTTAAAAAGGTTGCGATTATTCCAGGTCTTCACGGATTTTATGTAGAAGAAAACTTGTCATCAGATCCCGTTCTTGAGACACACAAGAATGAGATTGAGCAAATAATGGTTGAAGATGATATGATTCAAGCAGAAGAAGTCATTGATGATGATGAAATCATTGCACTGTGTCAAGAAGAATAAACTGTTGAAGATGTTGTTTTTAGGGCTGAAGATGGTCAGGTCGATGACAGTTACAACATAAGTCCAAGCAATTTATTCCATGCAATTGAAATTGTCATCCAAGCAAGTTCTTCTTCAAACAGCTCTACTCAAAAAATAACCAATGATACAATAAAATTTTTTAAGGAAGTCAAAGTTGATTTACAGAAATTCATTCAAAAGAAAACTCTACAAAAAACTTTAGATGATTTTTTAAATAAATATTTATCTTTTTCTTAATAATTTCATCATTAATCTGGAGATCATATAGAATTTGAAATTCCTTCATTATCCGAATTAATTTACAATCCGAAAGGAAATTGATTTCTAATTTTTCGGATTAATGAGGATTGACTGTATTTTATATTAACTTTATCGTATTGTCCTATTCAGTGGCAGATCCATTTTCTGTCATCCTGTCAGATGCAATAATTTTAATGATCATTAGTCAACAATAATAGTCAGTTAACGTAACGTTTTAATTATTATTAATAACAATAATCAATTTTAAAATTATGAATGAAATAATTACTATTGATAATTAATAATAATTAAAATTAATCAATACAATTGATATTATATTTATTAAATTTTGTTATTGATTATATAAAACATAATTTTTCATAAAAAATATTAATTTAATATTTAATTACAATAAAAATCATGATAATAATAATAATAATTAATTGGTTATTATTATTTTTATTTTATAGAAAATTCACAATACTGGAACTAATGAGAAACAAAAATCTCTTGTCACTAGCCAGGTAAGATCTTAATGTATAATTTATAATAATGTATTAATAATTTTTATTATAATATATATTTCATAATAATATTAAAATAATCAATAATAGAGATAATTAAAAGACTTTAATTGCAGATCACGTTGGAACAAAACACATTCCTCTCTCTCGGTGGTATGAATGCATTAGGATCAATAATTAAGTTGATTCAAAATCATAAATCAGAAAGCTCTCCCATTCTTCCGGAAAAGTTCGTTCTCAAATTAGTCATGGTTTTTAAAACTATTCGTTGTGTGGTTCAGTGATTTTTAAAGTTTATTGATGGTCCCGCATTTTTTAATAAATGAGAATCCTTTTAAATGGTGAAAAAATTACAAAAACCAAAATAACGCGTGTTTTTAATATTTCGAGTTTTGCGATATTGGAGTGGAGGATTTGAAGGCTTTATTTCAACAGGGATTTTTGTTTTTTCTCATTTTCTCTTGATTTTTTTATATTGAAATTTTTTCATTTAGCATTTATTATTGTTTCATTTTTAGATATTTATTCATTTGTCTAACACGAATACTTTTCTTTTTTCAGAGTATTTCCTGTAATATAGAGGTGAATGTTTTTTTGAAAAATAATCAAATATAAATTCTGAAGTGACATTTGTGACATTTTGTCGATTATTAAAGGTTTTGTGTGCTTCAAAGTTTTAAAATTATTTCATTTCCTTTTGCATAAAATCAATTAAATTTTGAGTCACATTTTATAGACAAGGAGAAATTATTGAATTAATATGGGACTTGTAAACTTATTCTATTGATTTTAATTTAATTCATTAATTATTTTTAATCGATTTTTAAAGTATAATTCAATATTCATTATTATGCAAATAATATAAAATTATCACTTAAAGTAACAATCTTTGTGCCCTTTTCGGGAGAAATGTTTGTCTTCTAAAATAAGAAAATAAGAAAATACAACCTTGGTAAGCACACTTAAAAACATTAATTATTAAAAGTATATCCAAGACAAGAAGTCTGTAACTTGCAATACGTTTGTTACTCATTAAATGTCTGAACAGAAAAACAAAATGACCTTTTGACATAACTGCGAAAACATTTAAAAATATAAAATTGTTGTTTGTACACATTAATTCGCACAGTACTGTAAATGGTAAGATACCAAGGAAGGCCGTCCAAGTGAATGTAATATATCTTTGAGAATAAATTTAACTTTCTTTATAAAATTAAATCAACATTGAAATAATAAATTTCAACAACCCTTAATGTACGTGATTTTTGACAAAATGATATTGACATGGAATGGTTATTCTTGGTTTTCGTGAATGAAAATTTGTGTTAAAATGACATTTCTCTGAATTGATAAATATGTAAATATTACTTAAGTATTGTTTTATGTAAGTATTACATTAAAAGCTTTCTTAGAAAATCGTACAATGACATTTTTACTTTGAGTTTAAATTGATTTCCCCATTGAAATGATCTTTTATTAATTATGTGGAAACAGATTTTGATTTGAATTTCCTGCTGAAGTTGCTTCGAAAATGTAATGTTTCTGATTCGGAAATATTTCCCGATACATCTTTTTTTCTAGTCTTAAGAATAATGAAATAATTGCTAAACCAGTAAATCTTTATTAAAATTTTTTTTATTAAACGATTTTAATGAAATTTTCCGCGAATCATTTTTTATGGTTGCTGTCATTTACAGTGGATTTGAAAACAACTCCAAAAAGTTAATCATTAATGTGTCTTTATCCGTTCGTTAATGGATTTCGATTTATCTAATAAAAGACTGTAATGAACATTGTGAAAGAGCAGACATTATTTTGATAAGAAAGGCTGTCATGTTAATCTTCTTCTTTGCTTTTTGATTTTGTGATCTCTTTTGTAACGATATTGTTATTGTCCAGGACTTTCAAGTTAGTTTTCAAATGCATACGGAAAATGTGCAGCTCCAACAACAACGTTTGTCATTACATTCTGTTTTCCACATTTATCGCTTCGTTGCTCGATGGATTGCAAACTCGATTGAATGTGAGTCTAAACCATGAAGGGTGTTTTTATTTCCCAACTTTTTTTGGCAGTGTTTGGTTCCTGATAATTTTACGAACTATCTGAAGAGCTTCAATGAAAATCGATCATCCGGATGGTTGTCGGAAAGTCGAGAACTTCCCACCAATAGTGTTGTCGAACAGACTCTGCTGACTTTGACTGCCGTTTTTGACAATTTCGTCTCCAACATCAACCTAGAATCGGTATATGTTGCCTATCATCATAGAGGTCTGCAACCGTTGACTGAAACCAATGGTCGGTTGTCCTCAATGTCCAATGCATCCAGCAAAGTCGATTCAAAAACCGATAGCCAGAAAGTGCAAGTGATCATTTTTGGTTTTTCTATTTTCTCTCACTAGATAGGTTTTTGTAAATTTTTTTTGTTAAATCTTTTTACTTTATCAATAATTATATTTAATAATTGAATTTTCTTTTTTATGATTATTAATTATTATTAATTGTATAATTATTATTTTTTATTGATTACTGTTATTATTTCGATAATTGTTATCAATTATTTTTCTTAATTTTGAATTATTATTATTTTTTGTAATTTGATTCAGGACATTATAAGTTATGTTGTGTCTACGGGAACAGTTGATATCTTGTCTGATTACCTTTGCCAAGTTCGAGGGCCTTTACAAGATGGAAGTCCAACTGCGAATTTTGTATTGATAATTTTATCATTTCTTTCCACTTTGTTGAAGATGCTTGCAATCAACAGGTATTAAAAACCAATAATAATATTAATAATCAATATTAAAAAATATCATTAAAATTAATTAAAATTAATAATAAAGATCAACAGTAATAATTACTATTATTTTCTCTTAAAAATCGATTTTATATTTAGTGGAATGACGAATATCTTTTCCTTTAAATCTCAAAATGCTTCTCACAAGACTGGCACTATTGATTTACAAAATGTCGGAATGGGAGACGGAGATGGTTTCAAATCAATAATAGATCACACTCAACTGTTCCAGTGCATCGAGGGATCTGAGATGTGTGGACTGATTTGTCTATTGTACGGCATTTTGCTGTACCAGGGAAATGTGGCTTCAAAAGTCGATCGTAGACACTTCTTTCCAATTATTAAGCAGATTTAATTGATTTTTACCAATTTCAGCTCTTCCTCAGCTGACGGGACTGATCACAATATCTGGACTGAAACTAATCAATAATTTGGCCGTAGTAAATCTTTTCATTATGCAGGTCATTATTTTTAAATTATATCGATTTTCAGTGTTAATAACGATATTATAATTTATTTTATTTTCATCTCCTTTTCATTTAGTCAGTACTCAGCCAAGAAGGAACCTCACTTCAGCTAAGACATATTTTAAGCTTTCTCATCGCATTCTGCAACGAACACATGACGAAAAGTGTTTCCAAAGGTTCCAGTTTCAGCAATTGTCACAATCTCGAATTCAGTCGGTCATCAAGTGTTACCACAGACTCAGAATCATACAGGTAATTCTACGTAGGAAATCAATAATAACAAAATGATCGTGAATTCAAATAATAATTCAAATTTTTTCTTTAAAAAGCTAGATAATAATATATTAATTAATTAATTATATTAATAATAAAAGTTTATTATAATAATTATAATTATTGTGCTTTGATTTTCAGTGTACAAGAGCTGCTTCATGAAGTTATATTGTGTGTTGGCTATTTTTGTGTCAACAACACTGAAAATCAAAACTTCGTTCAAACCGGTCAACGACCGACAATTCTCCAACAACTGTGCCAATTGCCATTCGGATATTTTAGCCAAAAGAATCTCATTCAATGCCTTTATCCGACCCTTATTTGTTGCTGTTACAAAAACACCGAAAACACGGCCATTTTGGAATCTGAAATGACGAGCGGACTCTTAGCAGCTTTTATCCAAGTCAGTAGTATTTTCTTTCTTAGACAACAGTCCATTTTCTTATTTGTGAAGTTTGTGTATCTATTTGTCTATAAAGAAGAAGTTTTGTTCTGAAGACTGTTAAAAATCATCTAAGTGACTTTAGGTAAGTCAATAGAATTTTTTAAATTTTGGATCGAAAAACTTGTAGATTATTGGAAACTAATTTTAGAGGGAAATGGTGACTATGTTAATTATTAATAAAAGCATTTTATAAAAATTTTGACTTTTTGCATTTTTAATAAAATTGAACACGAACTTGAGCAATGACCTTTATATTTTTAATTAAAATTTAATTTCTTTTTTGTTTAGGAAAAGACTCTAGAAGAATCAGATGGACAAATCAAATCACATTCTTCTACAAATTGTGAGTTTTTTTGTTTAAATTAATAAAATAATAATAATAATAATCAATAATATCTTTTTCCTTTTTTAACCTTAGATATACTTACATAATGTAGTAATACAATCGAGAAAACTTTTCTCAAATTGAAAGATTTATTGTTATAGATTTTATTTTTCGTGAAAAATATTCAATCGAAATCGATAGATTTTTTTAATATCTTTTTAAAGTTTATGTTATCATCTTTGCAGACGACTCACGATTCGAACTAATACACAGATTTCCTATTTCCAATTGGAAAAGTGCTAAAATATATTTTGATCGGTGAAAGTTGTTGGTTCTCCACGTCTTATTCAGGTAAGTGTGTCTATAGTGAACAAATCGGTATTTTCTAAGGATCGATTATTTTTACCATCATCCCTTTTCATCATTGATTATTATAATTGCCAACTTTCTTATTGATTATTATTTTTATTATTATTGATTATTGATCATCTATTATTGAACATTTATTATTATTATTACTAGTAATATTATTAGTATTATCATAATATTTTTTGAGAATAGTTCGTAATTTATGGCAAATTTTCAATTTCAAATTAGTGTATGTTGAGTGAGTAGCACTTCTTTGGTCGAAAAAAATTTAACACAGATATTCTTTCGTTTGTGATTTCAGTGTCAACGATATTTGTTATTTTGAATTTAATTTTTTCCAATCTCCTTTTTCATTATCTTCAGTCTGTTAATCAAAAATATATTTATTGATTACTGTTGTTGCACAATATCATACAGTTTTTAAATTTCCGTGTTAAATTTCATAACTTGGAGCTGAAAAAGTTGTAAGGACCTAACGCGTGGAGGAAATAAACGCGTTCGATAAATATGTAAATAAGTTCACCCTATAAACAAATGAATACAGTAAATAAAAAATTAACAGTGATTGTAAAGAAATTTTAAAATAAAAGTTCATTTAAATAACTTCATTGGCGTTGAAAATTTAAAATATAAAATGACAATCGAAATGCTTAAATTAAACAAGATTAATAAAATATTCAATTTACTAATTAATTTTTTAAAAATAAAATTTCATTTGTATTGTATGGTGATATCAAACCTGGAATTTTCATGAGAAAAATTCAAGCATATATCAAGATCCTTTATCAATAGGAATATCATTAAAAATAAATTTTTCAAAATTAAACTTCTATATTGTCAATTTTATGGCAAATAATAAATAATTTTAAACATTTGTAAATGATGTTAATGAAATATTAATAGATCTAATAATAATAATAATATTTTAAGATGCTTGAAGTTAATACTACAATAATGGCTCTATAACTAAAATGATTATAATTATTTTATTAATAAAAACAGTTTGCAGTCAATTATGAAAATAATAACAATAAATAAAGTTTGACTGTTATTTTGAAAGAAAGGCATTTCAAATATCATAGCTTATAATCTATTTGTGTGAGAAAACCATTACTTGCAGGAGAAATTGTGGAATTATTAAAATTAATTTGTGAATGACTTTAAGAAAATAAAATTAGATTTATAAAATATCAATTTGATAAAAATAATTATATGGTTGAATTGTTATTTTAATAGGTATTTTATTTATTAAAATCATTTATTGAATTTTATTTAGAAGAAAAGAAAAGTAGCGAAAAAAGATGGAGGTTTTTAGGGACTATTACAGATTATTTAATAATTATTAGATATTAGGAATAGATAAAATATAAAAATAATAAATGTTTATAAAACCTTGAATTAAAAGCATTAAATTTGAAACAAAAATTGTACAGGAAATATAGTAGCTTGTCCTATCATAAAATCGAAAATAAAATTTAATTGTGTGAATTCTTTGTATTAGGCTAATTAAAATTAATTATTTGTGATTATGTGCATAATTGTCTCTAAAAAATTATATAAAATATATTTTAGAGATAAAGAATCTTTGTTTTATGAAAGTATATTAGATACAAATGAATCCTTAAAGGATATAAAAAAATAAACTCAAATTATTTACAAGACTGATTTCAATTTAAAGATAAAAATCCTAATAAAACATTTAAAGAAACACATATTTAAATGTAAACTTTATGGCTTTTAAAAAATAGAGAATAAAACTTAAAAATTATAATTTGATAAAAAAAATAATAAGATAAAAAATTTAAAACTAATTTAATTTATTATAGACATGCATTAAAGGGAGAAATAATTACGAAAATAAATTATGGTTAAATCTAATAACATTAAGTTTTATTTTTACTGAAGATAAAATTGCATTAAGTCTTTTTTATGATAAATATTTAATAAATAATAATTACATTACCATAATAAAATAAAATGGAATTATTGTAAAAATTGTCTATAAATTAAATGATATTTTTGGAACTTGTAAATAGGAAAGGTAAATAAATTATATACATAATTGTTATTAAAAAAATTACATATATATTAATCTATAAATTTTTATTTTAATAAAAATAAAGGATGTTATTATTAAGAAATTGTGATATCGTGAAATTCCTGAGAGTTTCACTTGAAATAGATAAATTGAATATCTTGATTTATTAGATCTTGAAATAAACACTTTACAACATATTTATAATTATTTAGAAACAGAATATTATATATTTTATGGTACGAGTAGTAAAAAAAATTTAATATAATTAATAAATAATTAATAATTAAATTAATAAAAATAAATAATAATAAATAAAATAATAATAAATAAATAATTAATAAATATAAAAACCAAAGATTAAAAGAATGTCAGTCTATTAAAAATTAAAGAATGTTTGATATCATTTTAATATTTTTAATAAATGTAATTTCAATTAACATAACATTAACACGACAAACTTTAACACTAAAAAATATGTTTAAAAATATTGTTAAAATCCTAAGAGTTGGGTTGATGTTAAAAGTGGAGCTTATTATACTTAGGTCTTAACGTGTGAAGGTTGCTTATTTACGTGTTCGTTAATATTATTTAAAATGATTAAGATAACGATTTGAATTTTAAATACTTTTATTCTGTGCAAAAAAAGTTTTAATTACAAATGTGTGATATCGATCTTGACTGAAATTTGATTTTGTTAATTGTAATGATTATTTAGATAAAATCCTCTGGCTCGTAGGCTCAGAGGTTCTTGATTTAAGAAGAAAAATATACCTCACCGCCCTACTTAGCGTGTGAAGTATGAACAGTAAAAAGAAAAAGTTATAAGGAACGGAAAGGTGAAAAAATTAAAAAATCCTCAGGTCCTGGCCTGAGTATTTATTTAGTTATTATAGACAAACTGTTAGACATACTAATGTAACAAGTTATAAAAATATGAGGTATAAAATTATTTATATAACATAGTATTACTTAAGATTAAATCGACAATATATTTTTTAAAAAGAACTTTCATACGTGGACGTAGTAAGTTATCAATAATAAAAAAATAACAAAATAAATACTATTTCAATAAAAATATAAGCACGAATAAATTCTTGACTCGTTTTTGGCTTTGCTTTTGATTTATTTGTCTCTGCGTTAATAAGCTCTGGTCGGTAGGCTTTTGTGTTTTTTTTTAACTGGTTGGTCCTAATCCTTTATATAATTGAACTGCGTGGTATCTTGTCTTTCGATTTTGTGTAGGATCTTCTATGAATATCGGCCCTTGCTTGTAAAGGTTGTTGATTCAGAATTGATGTTATGGTCTGCTGTAGGTTGGAATTACTGTATGCTTTGATTTAAATTTTCTGTTGTGGTTTAACTTTTCACGAACTGTAGGCTTTAGTTTAAATTTTCTGTCGTGCTTTAACTAATAATGAATTGTAAGATCAATATTAATTTTTTGTTTTTTTTTATATTGTTCTTTTTACCTTCTTTTCTATAATCAATAACTTTCTTTTTCCTAATATAATTCTGCTATCCTTCTTTTTTCTATTTTTACCATTTTCTTATTTTCCAATATAAAAATTCTTACATATTTTCTATTTTTAGTAACTTAATGTTACTTTATTATAAATTTTCCTAATTTTTTCCATATTTTAATTTAATAAATAAATACTATAATCATTAATAATAATATATATTACTCTGCACTTACACATAAATAATACTAATATTATACATTAATTACTATGATATTTCATATTCTCCTTATTCATTATTTATTACTGCTTAATTATCTTTTTTTAAACAGATCAGTCAAGAACAATTTTACATTACATATATATTTTTACACTAAAATTATCAACTTGGGATTATATCAAATTATACACAACACCAAAAGAAATAATGATCGCATAATGTCAAGATTAATGTTAATGTAATACATACATTTTTACACTGAGAAAATAAAATTAAAAGGAGGAAGGAATTAATGATTACATAATGTTACAAATAATGTTAATAGACACAATGTTAAAATCAGCTTTTTGATTTGGATTGATCCGGATTGGTAATTTGGTTGATCTAGGTTTGGTTGTAGTCTCCACAATATTGATAAAATTTGTAATGTTTTTAAAAAATTCTGAATTTTATCCTAAAAAATAAATGTAAATGTTATAAAAAACACAAAAAAAATATAGAATAAATCCCAAAAATAAAAAAAGTATAATGATTATCATAATAAAGAGTGAACCAACCAAAATTAAATGAGCCAGAAAATTTGTGTGATCAATCGAATTAGAAAACAGAAATAAAATCTTGCATAAATATATGGAAATACAAATCTCAGTGTCCGAGTAATTTCAAAAGCCCTGGCAATGCCTAAATCAACTGTCAGTAATGTCATGAAAGATTTCAATGATATATTAACTATTAACAGAAAGTGTGGCAGTCATGGTAGTCATGCGAAGAAAATAAAAGTGAGGCTCAACGAGTTATTGCATATTTCTCAAAAAATCCGAAAATATCAACTATTGCTAAAAATTTTTAAAAATATCAGTCCTTTGTTCAGAGACCAAAAAAGAAAGATGCATTAAGAAAATTCAAAGTTCAAAAGGTGCCAGTTCGTGATGAGAAGCAAAATTGGTTGGTATCAAAATTTTGTTGGTTCACTCTTTAATAAAAGAGAATAAAATCTGATTCTAAATTTTAAATAATATCTTAAACAGAACTTTAATAGCACAAAGAGAATTTTAAAATTACAAAAATTAACTAGAATTAATGTTTTTTTGTATATTAACTCAGTTTTTCCGGAGCCAGGTAGTCCAATTGTCAACATTCTAAAAATGGAGGGTATATTTATAAGATGAATATTTTCATTTTTTTATAAGTGAAATTTAAAACTAAATTGTGCCATATTAAAATCTGTTAATTTATTTTTATTAATTATTTTAAATCGTATTACCATTAGTTTTTTAAAATTACGAGATAATAAATTGGAAATTTAGGCTTTTCGATTTTACTTAATTCGTTTATAACCATATTACTTAGAGAATCAAATTTTATATTTGGTTTTCCGACATTATACTAAGCTTCTTCTACGATATTAAATTCAATCATAATTCAGGATGCCTTTTAAGTGTTTTCGTCTTAACAGGGTAATTACAGTTTTGAAATTGGAAATATAAGTCTGAGGGATAACTTATACTGTTATTACTTTTTTGTGTAAAAATGTATCTGACATATTATTCTTAGAAAATTAGGATATATATATATTTAGAAAATAGAAATAAACATGTACCTCATTAATGTAACTTTTTTCAGCTTCTGTGAATTGTCATTTTTTCTGAAATTCCCCAAAAACATTTACAATAGACAGATGAAAGTTATAAGTTTTAAAATATTTATTTAAACACAACATAAAATTGTTGAGATCAATGAAACACTGTATAACACCTTTGCTAATAGTTAATAAATAGAACATCACGAAATATAAAATTTTAATTTTCACAGAAAAATATTGGATAATAATGTTACTGAAATACTTTGAAGGTTAATAATAAAATTCATTTTAATCTTTTATCGCTTGCATTTTGATATTAACTCCCTTAATTCTTAATATTTGAACAAATTGATTATTTTCAATCTTTTTAAATGTTAATTATGAAATTATTTATTATTTATAATATAATTTTAGTCTTCACTTTATTTGAAAAGCCTAATTAATCAGATTTCAGAATATTCTTTGAATATCTTTATTTTTAATTAAGACTTCAATTTTAAACTTTAAAGTTAGTTTTAATATCACTACGCTCTCCCTCTCGTTACAAACACAAAAGAATTTTATCATTTTATTAAATCTTAAAGTGAATCTAACTAAAATAAATGTCAAATCACGAAAATTTCCTAAACGATTAATTGTCAAACTCAAAAGAACAAGAACAAAAAATATTTATTTCTCAAAAAAATGAAGATGATAATAATATTATTAATAATTGTATTAGTAGTAGGAGAAACCACCCAAACAATGAAGGTTTCTCCACAGAAACAAAAAACCCAGACAGACAATAATAATAATAATTCACAGAAAACACAAATACGCAAAAACAAATACTCTGGAATCATTTTTTCTTCTTTTTTTTTCGATCCTGAAAATAAACAGTTAAACCATCATTATTATTTTTCGTTTCAATCATTAATTTATTTTTTTTAATTTTAAAATTAATGAAAATTAAAATATTAAATTATAAATATTAATAGAAATATATATTCGATACAAATTGAATTTTTAGAAAACTAATTTTAAAATAAGTTTAAATTAAATTTTTTTTAATAATCGATTTTATTAATAAGAAATTTAATGCAATTAAAAATATCGATTTTGTGTTTTCAAAAATAGAAAATTTTTTAATTTATTAAAAATTATGATCAATTAAATTTATTTTTTGATAAAATATGATTAACGAAATGATAAAACAAGAAATTATAGCTTTCGGTAGTGAATAAAAAGGTGTTGGTGATAAATTTTCCCTTTACCAAAATAAATTTTTTTAAAATAATCCATATATAATAATAAATAGTAATAATTTGTATTAAGAAAAACAATAATGCACTTTTGATAAAAAATGACAACGAAATCGCTAACTATAACCCCTCTTCCCATTGATTCAAAGTAAAAAATATTTTCCAATGTGAAAAAAACAAATCGATTTTTAAAAATTGAAAATTTATGAAACTCACCGTGAAAAAATTAAATTTGCACAATCGGCTCTACACAACATTCCAATTTTATTTGATATTAACTTAATAATTTTAATGAATAATAATAATAA
>JBBMKC010213975.1:0-12782 GCA_037834085.1 Bipalium vagum | reverse complement strand
ATAATAATAATAATAATAATAATAATAATAATAATAATAATAATAATAATAATAATAATAATAATAATTAAAAGAAGAAGGAGAATTAAAAGATTTAAAAATATTTATAATAATTTTTATATATTTTATACATAACACTACAAAAATAACTATCATAATCATAATCATATTAAATAATCATATTAAATAAAAGTGCGATGGAACTCAATTAAACATTTTATCACACTTGATAAAGATATTCAAAGATGAAAAAATTGTCACCATTTTAACTCTGGTATCTAAGTAACTTTACGAAGCTTACCCTTTATTCTCCCTTTAAATATGATATTTTTAAATAGTCAATGGTTAACTGTGTTTCATGATACATAAAATTTAGTAATACTTTTTGGACAATATTCGGCTTTCATTTATGTGTGCTGCTTTTATTAACTAAATTTTTATTATAGATTTATCACATTTTATTTCTAATTTCACTCATTAAAAACGAATTAAAAATTAATTATTATAAAAATACTTTTTTTTTAATTATTATGCACTACCAAAACCCGTCAAAGCAACAGAGTTATTCAAATCTAAATAAATTGAATTGTTTTTTTGAAAAATTAATTAATAACATTTCGAGTTAATTAATATCCCCAATTCACTTTCCATGAGTGTTACATGAGATTATAATTTAAATAATTATTTATGATGATTATTATTTTTTTAAAATATTTAAAGTTTTTTTAAAAAATTATTATTATTAATTATTATAATTATATTTATTATTAATTATTATTTTTATTTTTATTTATCATATATTTAATATCATAATCCAGAAGATCTTGATCACCAATCACCTTTGATTATATATATTAATTTCTTTTAATAATTATTAAAGTTTTATTAAATACGTATTGTATGACATGTGAATTTGAATATGTGTTAAAGGAAAAACATATGATAGAATATAACCATTATGTAAGGTTTTATGATGTCTATTGTAAATGCCGATGTTACTATCAGTCGCGATAGTAAATTATATTTGTAACATCTTTCAAAAAATCCATTAAAAAATCTTGGAAATTTCTTTTCGGCTTTCTTTTTTTGAAGAATTTTATTAATCTGTATTAATAATAAAAATTAGTAATAAATATTAAAAATTATTTTTATTAAAATGTTCAATAATAATCGATTCAATAATATATTATTGTATAATAAAAAATAATAATAAAATAATAAAAATAAAATAAATAATAATAATAATAATGATAGTAAAAAACAATAATATTTTATTAACAATAATAAAAAATAATAAAATTCACAATATTAATAAATTAATAATAATTAATAACAATAGCAATAATAATAATAATAAATAATATTCAATAGTATATAATATATTTCTTATATTATATTATTTATTTATTGTCACAAGTGAATAGGGGAAAATCTTTTTGCTTGTTCCTAAATATAATATTTCGCTTGGAGTTATATTATTGTTCATTGGCACTTCAATTAAAACAAAATAATCAATTTGTCAATATTTTACAGATCAAGAGCTGAAAATATAATTATTAAACAGCCTTGTTTGTAAAACCTGGACCGCTGACCTTCTAGCAAGGTAAGTCTTGTCACTCTGACATGATTGTTTCATTTCAACACTCTTCATTGTAAGACGAAAGGAATATTCTTTGAATTAAACGTAACCTTTACAGATGGATCATTGAAGGTAGAAAAGAAATGATTACTTATAATAGTCTCTATAAATCATAGGCTATTTTTTTAATAACTGAATTATTAATTGAATACCTAAGCCGATATCGTACATTCTTACAGCCTAATTATTTTAAAATATATAATTCGTTTCAGACCGGGGCCGTCCTTCTGACACTGTGACAACTTTTTCTAATAGTCGACGCCTAATACCTCATTTCGAATACGTTTGTTTCACTTTCCACAAACGTTTTCACAGCTGAAAGCTATTTCATGGTGACACTGTAAACGGATAAGTAATCTGCGCTTGTCATCCAACCCAATGAATCGAGTCATAAGATCGACCTTAGATTTGTTATTTTAAAGACGTCGTCTGGCAAGATCGGTGTTCCACAGTCGTTGATCGGAATCTGGGGAAAACTGGTACCAACAATGTCTAGGCAGTCCACGATAACTTGATTACCCTTTAAATACAAGACCGGACACCTTCAATAATTGATGGGGTGACAGCGCACTGTTAATATTCGGTGACCAAACACAATTATTGTCAAGTGCTGAATAAATATTTTCATTTTCATTATTTATTTCGTTTTGTCATTATTATTTATTAACGAACGTAAAATTTAACTACTCTTTTCTTTGTCTGTGCAAGGAAAGTTTTGATCATTTATAAATTAGAAATTATGTTCGTTTGAGCCCTGTGTATCTCTTTCTAAGTCCGGAGACGTAATTCATAAAGAAAATAAACTTCCAGATATATCTTATGAAAGTATGGTCATTGAAAGGTAAATAAAATACTCAGACTAAAAAAAAAATACTCAAAATAAATACTCAGACTAGTTCATGAAACTATCAGCAATGAAAAAAGAAAGGAAAATTATTATTGTTAGCAGCGATATCAACAAAATCAGTCATTATTTGAACAATATATTTTGAAGGTCTTTTTACAACAATAATACTTAAACAGTTTTTCCATTCTTAATAAATTAATATATTGAACCATTAAATATTAAGATTCATGTCAATAAAAATTATTTTAAAATAAATATTAAAATTAAATTAATTAAAAATTTAAATTAGGCACAATATAAAAATTTAAAAATTAGAAATTAGTTTAAATACTCATAATTATTATTATTTGTTTCATTATTATTTTTATTATTATTTATTATTATTTTTTTATTATTATTATTACTTTTAATATTGTTATATATTATGATTTCTATTAATTTTTTGTTAATATTATAATTACCATATTTATTAATTCTTAAAATAACAATAATAATTATTACTATGATTAGTAGTAGTAGTATTATCATTATTATTAATATTGGTCCTGTTACTATTATTCATATCACTTTTTATTAATATTATAATTTCCATTAATCTTGGTTGTTAATATTATAATGATTATCATTAAGGAAATTTCAGTCACTGTTAATGTTAATCTAATTACTGTTTCATTGTAAATTGGCATTGTGTGAAATGTCTAATGAAATGAAATTATTTTTTGTAGACACGAGATAAGGTACGGTTATATATATAAAATAGCCTAACTCGATTGTAGATCCCTTTCAGCCTTAATCTAATTCATTTGGGAACTATCTCAACGTAAAATGAAATTCTTTTTGTAAACTCCATTTTACTTAGGGAGACTTATTTTTGTGATGAGAATATTTTTGATTCCACATTTTGTAAGATGTCCCCTCTGCAAAACCAGACAAAACCCAATGATTACAAGTGAACAAGAAAGCTCTGTCGAAAGGGATACATTCACAGGGTTTTACTAGTACAGGAAAAGTATAACCGACGTTAGAAAGTTAATCTCTCCAATATTATATTAATTCTGTTTCCTTCCTTTTTTAGATTAACATCTTTTGAGTTGACCTCATCATTAAAATTGTAAAAAGGCGTATTAATTAAGATATAATTATAATAATTTTGAAAAATTATGAAAAAAACAAAGTTTTTAACAATATTTTTTAAAATTTTTGAATTTTTATCTTTCTTTGACTAGTTTTTTACTGGACGATTGTGTAATCAAAATTGGTAAACTTCTATATAACGATAGTTTGGCCTTTCCCCTTGGGATGTCGTTATAGAGGTTTAACTGTAATAATAAAATTAAAAAATACCAATTGACAAATATCATCACTCTTTAAAAGTTGCATTGTTTAATTTTTATTGTTTATTCGATTAATATTGTGATGGTGTATGATATACACTGATGTGGTGAAAGTGCCCTTAAGATTCAACCAAATGAAATCATACATTTTACCTAAAACTTACTAAACGTCCCATTGCTCTTATTGTATCTGAGTTTAAATATTAATTTTTCTACACATATTCCCAGATGAAAACAGATCAATTGTAGGTACGTTATTTTTGAAATCAGTAAATAAGTGAAAAATTATGTTAATAAACCCGCTAAGGATGTGACTCATATATTTTAGATGTGTGTGCGTTATTACTCAACAACCCATATCTAATATATTTAACACGTAAGTCTCAACCTTTATTTAATCAAAACACCAATCACAAAATATAGTAGATGCTAGCAAAATTTCTCGATACTGTCTCATCACTTTAGGAGACACCGTAATAAGCACAAATGAAAATGTAACCATAAATAATAATGAGATTAGATCTAAAAAATTATCAAATAAAAATCAACTATATTATTATGTGCGAGAATTAAAAATGATAATCACAAGAATCAATCTCAACTATTCACCAGGCTCGGGTCCGTTGGTGATCTATTTGAAGCCATGCACGATTGCCCTTTAAACATAGCTTCTTTGAGATCTGAGCCTAATTCATCTTATAATTAATCTTCATGTAATGTTTTGATAGATAAATGGTAATGTCGTCTTTGACTGATAAAATACTCAAATTTTAAACTCTTTCCTCTTCCTTTTCGTCTTTCTTAAAAACCCCAACAAATTTTCAAGTAATCCATTTATGGTTAATGAGCAAATCACAAATTACCTATTAAGAAATTAAGAAAACTTTTCTGTTATCCTTATCTGTTCTAAAAGGCAAATTGTTGAATGCAAAGGTCCCGAAAGTTTTTCAGAAACAAGAACCATAAATCATATTTTAAAATCGAGAACGAATAATCAATACCAGCTTCTAAGACCGACTCAAGCCATTGTGATGACAGTCATATTAGGAAAAACTTTTCAAGGAAGGAAGTCAGCCATAAATTATCTTGTGATTCATAATTGTGGTAACAACCCGGTGTGAGGATTTCTCAAATTTAATTAATAATAATAATTATCTCATAAAAATATTTGTCTTATCGTTTTGCTTTACCATCAATGAAATGCGCTCATGATTCCATTGGGAATTACATGTTATTATTCTCCTTACTACATTTTGGAATATTTCAGTTATGGTTTATTTATTTTTATTTTTCATTGACACTTCCTAAATCCGACAGAGATTGTTGTTAGAAGGTTTTCGACCATCTCAGATTGACAATCACTGTCCTATAGAATTAGAGTATGATATCGTGCTATTTGTTTGCCATAGAAGTAATCTAAACAATATTTCTTAACGTGACCATCCTCAGTACTACTGGATGAATTACAATAGAGCTCAAGATGTACAGATTAGCAAAGCAGGGATACGCTCACTGAACCTTTCAGAACTCTTCATTCCAACCTTGAAATGATAATTATCAAAATAAAAATGAAATAATTAAAATTAATTTAATTATATTAATTTAAAATATATTACAGTGGAACTATGAATGTGACCAATATTTTTGTATTTTGATTGGTTTCTGATTAGGTCACATATAAAAATAGTTGTATAATGTAACCACCTGCTCATTCTGACCATTGACCATGAATATTTTGATTAATAAAATTTTATCAATACATTTTATTTGCCTAAATTGACCATTACAGATAATTACCCAATAACTCTAAAAAGTGAAAACTCATTTTGTTTAAATATATTAAAGTTGTGATTATTTTAATTTTAAACATAAAATGTCGCAGAAAAAAACCTAAGGAACTAAACTTAGTAGAGAGAGTTGAAGCATTTGTGTTTTTGGAGAAAAACCATGGAGAAATTTAATATCAGCAAAACAACTGCAAACAACTTGAGAAAAAATAAATTGGAATATTTATCAAGATTTGAAGAATGCTAAAATTAACAAAACGCATTAGATCAAATAATGAGGTAATTAATAATTTAACATTGGAATGGTGTTTGAGAATGAGTAGCTTAGATGCACGGATTTTGGACCAATAATTCAAATACAATATTATCCCTCGTTGATGATACCATCGTCTCAGAATTTGGAAGTAATATCGATTACATTGCACGCGATGAGAATATCAGTTGTCATGAAACATTTAGTGAAGAAGGTGTGTTTTTAAATGTTTTCAATGATTGCCAAGCAAACAATGAACGCATTGCTTCAGTTGTGATAATTTGATCCCAAATATTAGTACTAAGAATCTGACTTTAATAATGTTCGTGCAATGCTAAATGAACTTAGCGACTTTGCAGCGAATAATTTTCCGGACATTATTAGTCTAAGCATAAAATTGAGAAAGAAATTTGCAATAAAAAAATAAATCCAGGCAATTAAAATTGGATCACTTTTTTTATAAGAATAAAATTTATATTGATTAACAATCTTTTATTTATTGGTTTTGTGTAATATGTTGTGTAATGTTTAATTTTGGAAAATTTTTATAATGTGACAACCTGCTAATGTAACCAAATTTTGCTTTGCAATTGGGGGTTACATTAGACAGGTTTCACTATAATAATTATTATTTTATTATTATGAAATGAGTAAGAGAAAAACCACAAAAATATAAATATCAACATCAAGAATCAATCACATTACACTGAAAGAATTTACATCGAAATTTAAAATCCTAAATTAACATATAATTAATGGTTTCATTTAATTTCACTTAAAATACCCAGTGAACCAGTGTAAATCGTAATTAAAATCTAAATTAGCAAATTAAACAGAACAAATTTAATGAAAAATATTGCTTTTAATCTCTGTATGGTGCTTAGTCTAATGTATTAAGTAAAGTTTAATAATAATAAATGAAATTTATAATTTAGACCTTCACTGAAATTATCTGAGCTGAAATATTTAAACGATTATAATGAAAAAATTATAATTTATTTATCCCAGAAATTTTGTTTAAATAATATGCTAATGAAAATTTTAAACAACGTCAGATTTTAAATGAAATATTTTTTTTCTGAATAAATTGAAATATTTTCATAAACCTGATTTGTTTTTATTATTTGAATAAAATTTTTAATATATTATTTAAATATTTTCATTGGATATTTATTCAATAAATACATATTGACAATATTGCAAAATTTTTCCCAGAATACTTATTTTCCTATTACTATTTTTCTTGTCGACTGTCTTCATTTCTTTCTTCTGAATTCTGAAATCTCTTAATAAATAAAAATCATAAATATTATTATTATGAAATAAAATTAAAAATAATCCAGAACAAGATAACCTAGAGTAGATGATACAGATAATATATAATTCCTATTGTAAACGATGTCAAGATCAGAATCACATCGGATTAGGATCCGAGCAGAATTGTTTGATCTGAGGAATTTATTAATATTTCAAGTAATTTACAAATTATCCATATTAGTAAAAAATATTTTTATTTCCAACTAAAAGAACGTGGTAAGGTCGAAATCCATATTTTTATTCATTATCATCATTTCTTTTGTATTATATTTTCGTGATAATTTTTAAATCTTCTTTTCCTTTCTTGTATAAACACTAACACTAAAAGCTGTCAAGCATTATTATTCATCCGGATATCGATTATGATCTGGATCTTCTTGCATGTTCTCTTTGAAAGAATGACGATCATCGATAGATCTTTGTCCTCTACCTTTATCGACATTCTTAGGCATTCATTTGTGCATTATTTTCGTTTTTCTTTTCCGAAACATTTTCCAAATTTTGACCTCCTCAGCTGCGGTTCATAGTTCTAATTTTTAATTTTGCAGCTGTATTATTTCCAATATTGAATTGATACCAGTTTTATTTATCTTTCACACTCTGATGCAATTTTTTCAATGTTTATTCAAAGTTTATTCAAGTTTATCAGAATAAAATTGTAAAAATAAAACTGGAGAAACAGGAATATTTTCCCACAACTGTTGTCCATCTTCTCTGATATATTTTGGTAAAATAAAACTTGTTTACTTTCCTACATTATTTTCCATGTTAACCTTTGGTAAATATTTCATATTTCGGCAGAAAAGCATCTGCCAGATTTATTTCGATTCAACAGAGTAAGAAACAGAAATTGTTAATCAATATCTCATATGAATTCTTTTGCAAAAAGATTCATTTTATAAGAAGAAAGAAAATGAACAAATTTGATGAATAAGATTTTTTAAAGATAAAAAGGTTTATAAATAGATTTATTGACACTTAACGCATAAAGCTAAATGTATGCGAAAAAACCATTCAGTTGCTTCTAGACCAAATTGAAATCCGACAGCTATGTAGCAGATTGGTAATGAGATTTTTAACAGCCGAGATGATAGCTAGATGAAGAATGGCCTGTAAAAGGAATCTTCGTCTTCTAGATGTCGTCGGATCAATTTGTTTTACTGAATATCATAACTACAGATGAAATGTCTGCATTCCTTACTCTAAAATAGACCAAAATCTTGTGACTGGAAATTTTGCATAGTAAATATGCTATGTTGACCGTCTTTTAGGATAGAAAAGACATCTTGAAGCTAGACTTTACTAAAGAAATCATAAATTCTGATTACTACGCTAATCTCTTACTTGAAACTCGAACTATCCGACGCAAGCCTTGGAATCAGGATCTATATTTTCTTCGTGATAACGCTCCTATTCACACATCAAAGAAACATTACCAAAACCTGGATTTGTGCATCTGGACCATCTCCTTTAGAGTACAGATCTCACCAAGTGATTTCTGGTTGTTCAACCGTCTGAAGAAACATATGCGAGGACAAAAATTTGTTTCAAAGGATGATATGACTTATTATGTGACAAAACTCCTCATGGAGAAGGATCAAAATTTCTTTGAAATGGGCTTTAGTTGAATGGTCGACCGGTGGAATAAGTGCGTCGATGTAAGCGGCATTTATATCGAGAAATGAGACCTATACACGTCAACTATATTCATTGTTTCTGGTAAAGTCTAAGTCTGTTTAGTTTTACTACGTAAATTAATTTTAATATAAAATATAAAAAATTAATTATGAAAGTTTCTATATTTTTAATTCTTTTTAAGATTAAAATTTTATTATAATATTAAAACAGGCCAGTAATCATAAATTTATGAATTTAAAAAAATTGAGAAAATATAAATTTATTGGAGAAACTGTAAAATATATATTGATGTTTAAAACCAGATTCATATAAAATTTGTTTTTTTCCATCATTTTACATTAATATTAAGTGATTAATTAATAATAATTATTATTATTGATTATTGATTTTACTTAATTATTACTTGAAATTTAAATAAACATTCCATTTAAAATCCTTTGGAGATAGATAAATCGTATTGTGCTATCAGGTGAGTCATTTGACCATAGAGTTATTGTTGAACCAAACCGTGTTAAAATTTTTTAGATCAGTGTGACTTGGTTAACATTAGACATTAACTATATTAACGATATTACAAAAACTACTTGCAATTCCTTTCACATCAATTTTTTAGAACCATTCCTTTTATCTCTAAAAATTCCAATTATTTTCCACTGATATTATATCACATTATATCATATTTCTAACAAGTAAGAAAATATTAGAAAGTTGATTGTGAGAAATTAAAGCGAAACCATTAATACTTATTAAAATCGAGTGATGTGGGAAAATTAAACAAATTAATACACCAGACGGAAAATATTTTGCAAAAAATGGGAAAAATTGCCAAGAAATAATGCAATATTCATATATTATATTTCAGTAGATTAATAAAACAGAAATAATGATTTTATTGTTGGTCTTCAGAGTTTCAACAAATGCATAAATTATAGAAAAAATTAAGGATATATAAAATCTGAATTCTCCCATAGATTTTTAATATATCAAAATATAAAAATTATTAAAATAATATTTTTAATAGAAAAAAGTTAATAACCTTAATACATTTTTTTTCATAAAAATCAATTTGTAAATAAAGTATTGATAATATTTTTATATTCAATATTATTTTTAATTCTTCACTTCAAATATATCGAACTTAGTTTTAGATTCTGTAGTACGGTTAATTTTTTAGTGTATTTTGAATAAATTTTATTTATGAAGACTTACTTTTTTCCACATTTTAAAGTTTTGATTACTGATTAAAATATTTAATAAGAATTTAACAATATATAAAAAACGAATATAACACATGCTTTTCAAATACATACTTAAAATTTTTTTTTAACTTTAAAATTTTTATTATAATACTACAGTACGCGTAAAATTCTGTTCACCCCCTATCAAAAATACAAATTTTTGTATATATTTCAATTTAATTATAAATAGTTGTTTAAATATTAACTTTTTGTAAAGATATTTAAATAATGTAATCGAATATAACATATTTTTAAATTATATTTGTCAAAAATTGTATAAATTTATTGGTTTAGATAAATAAAATGTCTAAAAATTTAACAGAATTACAAAGATGTTGCATTGTTGCATTACGGAATAATGGAAATTCTTGGACTGAAATAGGTCAACAAATCTTGGAAAAGTACAACAAGACGGTGACAACACGCGGCATGCAATATATTTGGAAGAAATATCTCGAAACAGGTTCGGTAAGTGATAGAATTTGAAAAGGCAGACCAACTATTGTTTCACCAAAAGCTTCACGAACTATAAAACGCATTTGCTGGTTAAGGTTGTCTAGGAGACGATTATTTCAAGAGACATATATATTAATGCATGACAATGATCCAAAATATACCAACAAGATATACAAAACCTACTTGGAGGAGTGAGAACAGCAGAGTATCCTTCAAGTAATCGAATGGCCTTCTGAATTGCTATATCTTAACCATGTTGAATTACTGTGGGATGAATTAAACAGAAAAAATAGGCAACAACATCCATCTACAGCAAAGAGTCTTTGGGAGGCACTACAAGAACAGTTGCTTGCAATAACATCAGAAATTATGCAGAAATTGGTCAATCGTATGCTGATAATTTTTGTATCTGTTATTAAAGATCACGGAGACCACTTTAATAAATGTTATATATGAAATAAACCAAATTTTTTTTTTCTTCTTAATTCGAATAAGTATGAAAATAAGTATGTAAAACATTTTTCATAAACAAAGTGCTCTATCTTATGTTATATGTCAAATTCCTGGTACTTGCCTAATACTTTAATGAGTAGTGTATATATTTTATTCATATCTTATTTATATAGAAACTTCAAAAACCTTTTACAATTAGCTCCATTGTAACAAAATAAGAAACCCTTCTGTTAATCTTTAAAATTATTGAAATATAAAATTAAAATATTAAATATTGTTTTAATGAACAAATTAAAATTAGTTTGTTGTTTAAGTGATTATTATTTTTGAGGAATTGCAATTAATTATAATTGACTTTATTAAAATAAACGATCTAAGATGTAATCTCAATCATAAATTAAAGCAGATGATTAAAAAATAAATTAGAGTTATCTTATCGGACAAATTAAATTAAACAATGCAACAGATAAGATGATTATTATTGTATGATTAAATAAGGGATCTAAGGTTAAATTTCATCAATTATCAATTAAAAGAAAAGATAAAAGAAATAGGTTCAACTTAATAATAATAAAAATAATAATAAAACTTGACTCGTTTCATTTTTTTAAATAATAACAAAATACACTTAATATTTATTGATTTTATTTAATATAAAATCTTATTTCGATTGTGGAGTATAATTAATAATCATTATGGATGATATAAACAATATTTTAATTAATCATTTAAAAATTTATTATTTTTCTAACTTTAACACTGTTTAACATGATAGTGAAACTGGAAAGACTTATAAAAATGTCAACAGAATCAAATATATATTAGATAATATTGCTCCATGACAACGCTCGGCCTCATGTTGCAAAAATCGTTGCTGAGACGATAAAACATCTGAAACACTCTCCAGATCTTATTCCATCAAATTAATATTTGTTCCGTTCGATGGCACACTATTTGTCAGAGGAGATTTTCAAAATTTATGAGAATGTCCAAATTTGGCTGAACGAGTGGGTTTAAACCAAATAAAAAACTTTCATGGTGGTATCCATAATCTGCCAAAACTTTTGGAGGATATTGTTATGAATGATGGCAATTATTCTACATAAAAATTTTAAAAAGAGGTCAAAATGGCAAAATCAAGTTTATATACCTATTATATTAACATCTTTAGGTTTTGAACAAATAAAATTTATATTAATTTAGAGATTTTATTTAAAGAAAATAATTAAATTGACTCCTTGAACCTTGTGATAAGAAGACTTCTAAGTTACAGCTTTCTCATCCGATTGTATTAATTGTTTCATCAAATTCTTGGAAATGCTTTATTATGAATATGTAGAAAACTATATTTTTTTTTTCAAAGATATTTTTGTTTTAATAATTTATTTTTCAGAAATTTAAACAAATTTATTATACAATTCAGGAATTTGAAAAACTTCTTTTATGGGTATATTTTTTATTTTTACAATAAATTAGGCTAAACAATATTTCTGAAAAAGAAAATCAAGAACGGAAGACTCTTGTATATTTCTAAATAATATTCTGTTTTCTCGGAGGAATAATAAAATTGATTAACTAAATTAAGAAATAAATTAATTATCTCACACTAAATTTACTATACTTTGAAATTGGGATTGATATTAATTAAAAGTTTTTCCTTGAAATTTTTAATTCAAAGTTTTCTTCTTTGATTCAAATTCATTTATTTTATTTTTGATCAAATAGAAATAATAATATTAATAATAATATTATTATTATTGTTATTATTATTATTATTATTATTATTATTATTATTATTATTATTATTATTATTATTATTA
>JBBMKC010213964.1:0-12785 GCA_037834085.1 Bipalium vagum | reverse complement strand
TGTTAATATTTAAATTTTTTTAAAGATCAATTGAATTTTGATTGGCATCCATTTCTATTTTTTGAAAAAAAATAGTAGCACCATAAGTGTGTTTTTGAGGCAAAAATTAAAATATTGTTCCGATGGAAAAGTAAAATATTCTATTTCCAAAAAATCATAAATATCTTGAAGAAATTGAATTTCAATATTTTTAAAGATAGGAAACATTTCTAATAAATATAAATTTTGTTTAATTCAAATATTTTTTTATTAATTATTGCACTCATTTTTAAAATTAAAAATAAAAATGAAATATTTTTCTAAACTCTTCACTTTTTAAAGATACTCTTTCTTCAATTTTTTAAAAAAATTTCTTAGTTTCATGTTTAACGTTTTCCATTACATTTACATTTTTTATTTTTTTAATATTTTCTTTACATTCATTAATAATTATGTTTGCTTGTTCAATTTCTTCATTAGGTAATATTTTATCTTTTAATACTTTCATTTGAAAAGTATAGTTTACCAATTGAATTTTCAATTGATTCACAAATTTCTCTAAAATGTTTTTTTTCTTTTAGAGGTCAGATTTTCAGAAATAGTTTCAGAAATAAATAAATTTACAGCTTTAAAAATTTCAGTATCAACAGGAACATAAATTTGTTTCTTTAGTGTGTTTATTTACTTTTCGCGTAAGGTTAAAAAAATAGTCCAAATCTTTATTTAATTATTTTAATTTTATTTTTACAAAGCTTTTGCAATAATTCCTTTCAATATGCTTTCAGATTTCTGTAAACTGAGAACTATTTATAGGTTGCGTGAAAAGTTCTGAAAGCGAAAAAGAAAAAACATAAATTTTTATTTAAATTCATATTATTATATAACATAGTCTCCTAGCAATTCAACACATTTAGTCCAGTTGTTCTCCAACAATTCTATGCCATGTTTGAAGTGAGATTCCGGAAGGTCTTCAAAATACTGGTCTACGCATTCCAAAGCTTCTTTGTTTGATTTAAAATGCCTATCCCGGAGAAATTGCTTTAGGTTTCTTAAAAGGTAGAAGTCGCTAAAAGCCAAATCTAGTGAATAAGGTGGTTTTTCAAGTAAATAATAATTTAATTCTTTGAATTCTTCCATTGACATTACACTTGTGTGAGCACGTTCATTATCTTGATTAATAAAATTATTTTTTTCTTCTTTAAACCAGGCCTTTTTTGGCGAATATGTAAATCCAACTGGTCTGAAAGACTTGTGTAGTGTTCTGAATTAATAGTTTTGCCCTTTTCAAGGTAATCTAACAGCAGAATACCCTTGGCATGTCAAAAACTGATGCCATTATCTTTTTAGTCGTTTGTTCCCTTTTCAGTTGCTTTGGACATGAACAACCAACTTCTACCCACCGCAGACGTTCTCGTTTCAACTTTGGATCATAGTGGTATATCCAAGTTTCATCCACCGTTACGAAGCGACGCATAAAATCCTTTTTATTTTTATTAAAAAGATCAAAATGGTGTTCACAAGTTTGCTTTCGAAACAGCTTTTGTTGAACAGCTAACGAATGAGACACCACTTTTCCAAATACTTTTTTCATATTCAATTTGTTTTTTAAAATAAACCGAACTCATTCATCTGAGATTTCCATGATTTCATCAATTTTACGCGTACTAACACATGCATCTTTATGTACCATTTCTTCAATTCCTGTAATAATGTCCGGTGTTGAAACACTTTTAGGACGTCCAGTGCGTGCATCATCTTAGATGCTTTTTCTACCACGTGTGATTTCCAAAGCCCATCGGTGGACAGTACTAAATGAAGGTGCACTCCTAATACTTTTAGCATTTTAGTGTGCATTTCGGATGCCGTTAATCCTTCCAAAACAAAAAATTTGATTACCGCACGATTTTCTAATTTTTCCATACTAAAAAAAATGGATAATCATATTAAATCATGTGTTATATAATAATAATAATAATAAAGTGATGTATTAAAACAAAATTTTTAATGTGTTAAGCTAAAATATGGTATATTAAAACAGCATAGAAATATTTGACCTTACATTGTTTTATATGTGCTGCTTTCAAAACTTTTCACGAAACCTATAAATTGTATCTCTCACCATTTTCCAAAATATGGATCGAAGTAAAGTCCAACTCCAGATGTTTGTTCCTCTTTGGGTTGAAGTTTTGAACTTCCATTACTAATTTCTTTTTTTTCAATTCTTTGTATTATTTTTCTGCTTCTTTTGCTTTCTGAATAGTTGTTGCAATTCCTTCTGCAACTCCTCCTGGTGCTCCTAATCCAGCAAAGATTGCTTCAAGTGTTGGAATTAATGGAAGTACACCGCCTTGTTTAATTTCTTCAATTTTATTTATTTGTTCTTTAACTTGACTAATTATATTTTTGGAGAGGTAATATTTTTTCTCCACTATAAATGATGTATTTAGGTTTACCTATTTCGATAATATTTTTTATTTTTTCGTTAATATATTTTCTTTAGACATTTCTAAAGAAATAATTTGAGACTTTTTTGTGAAAATATTTTTCAAAAATAAATGATAAACCTAAATAAGATTATACAATTAACATGGATGTTTTTTTTAAACCAATTCAAACAATAATTATTTTAGACTTCTATAAAAAGTTCACTCGAGCCAAAGCGACCCGTAACTGAATGAGTTGGATTTGTATTGTTAAAAGGGTTTAAAGATATTAGATGTAATTTTTTCTGTTTCTTTTGGATTCCATTTTTTAAAAAAAAATAGTTTTAGTTTTAAATTTCTGATTTTTATTTTTTAAATATTTTTTGATTTTGATTTTTTTTTATTATTTTTTCATTATTTGGTATATTTTATGTTTATGAAATAAATTTAAATTTTGTATGCCATACGAAGGTGTTCTTATTTGTAAATACGAACGAATGAGCATGTGCGCCGAGAGGCGTATATGCGAATGAGTGAGGAGTGTGTCTTGGTGTTTGAATAGTAATATTATTAATTTCATAAATCATTTCAACATCAGCAATATGTCTATCTTTTAAATCTTTTGAAATATATTTTACATGATGTTTCATTATAGCTTAGTCAATTCTATTTATTGGTATTGAACCTTGTTTAGAAATTTAGGGTATAGTTAGTTTTTCTTTTACTTTATTATTAATTATCCTAATTATAGTTTTCTATTCTTTTATCAATATTTGTGCCTGGATCACAGAAATTTGTTTTATTAAAAGGATTTAAAAATTTTGAATTAATCTGGATATTTTCCTGTTGTAAATTTATTAAAAAATTTATTATTTGTAATTTGTGATTGCAATTCACCCCTAGTTTTACAAAAAGAAAGATATTTTTCTTGAAATTTTTCTGAATAAGAACTTTTATTAGTAGTTTCATTAATAATTTTATTATTATTTTTTTCCATTATTAATTTGTGTTTTGTTTTTTTTTTCATGTATTTTTGTGTTTACATAATGACTTTATTATATTTTGAAATAGATTTTTTACAATATTTAAAATACCATGGAACAGCTTTGCTATAAGAGTTTGGTTTGTTTTCAATCATTTCCTTAAAAAATATTTATTAATTTTTATTTTAAAATGTTAATAATGTTCTTCATAAAAGCTAGATATTTCTTCTATTTGGTATTCATATAAATTTACTAAGTTATTATATTTTTGTTCTATTTCTTTTTTAAACGTTATCTTACTACAACTTTTATTAAATATTCTAAATCTTTTTGTTGTATTTTATTATTTATGATGTTCATAATCCTTTCATAATATCTGTTTTAAAGAAATTTATTCGATATTTTCATGATTTCTTCGTCAGCTAGATTATTTAGATTAATTCAAAGTTTTGTTAGCGAGTCTTGCATTTTTAAAGGGAAGATATGACTTTTTTTGTTAATTTTCTTTTTCATTTTATTTTATCATAAAATATGAAAAATATGAGAAAATATAAAAAGATGAAAAATATAAAATATAAAAGAATTGATAAAATATATTTAAGATTTAATGGAAAACCAGATTTTGATGAAATAAATTGAAAAATTTTTCCCCAAATGTTTTTCAACTCTAATTTTCACTTTAAACGAGCGTATGCGACTGAAAAAACAAGTTTGCGGTTCTGTCCTCAAAGTCTGGTTTTCCATTCTACTTACTTACATATGAGAGAAAAATATATTTTTTAGGAAGTGCAACAAAAACGGGTAAAGTGAAAGGAAATCTTATATGAACCTATATAAAGTACATAGCAGGAATACCTTAAAGTTCTGCAGCGAATGAATGGATCTTTTTTTAAACTGATTTTTTTTTGTATACCTTTAAATATTGGGAATAAATCCATTACTTTGTCACAAGTCTTCTTAACGAAGAATTAAGGAAACATCAGCGTTATCTCTTGTTGCATCCAAGTGAATGAGTCTTCTATCAATCTGACATGATCTTAACAATTGATCATAGAGAATATTAACTGTAACCTTTCCATATATTCCTAAGTTGAGTGATTTTTCTGTCAAACCTTTCCCCGTTTTGAGTTGACTCTTCTCCCGTGCAACAAAAACATTGGACGGTCATCGTCCTAGGTGAATGATCTTATGAAAGCGTGCTATAAATGACAATTTAATTTATCCAAAAAAAACAAATTTGTGTTTGAGACAGCTGACATAAATTTATTAAGATTCAAAATAAATTGTAATCTCAAAAGTTCTTTTGTCAAGGAAATGAGACTAGGTTAATGATCTATTTTGTCATTGTTTCTGTGCCACTGGATTAAATATTTTGAATTAAAATGAACTATCTTTCCACCATTCCAAGGAGCATATTGCTTATGTTGAAGAGAAATGCGTAACGTGTTATATAATAGCTTAATGTTTGAAGAATTATTTCACTTCCTCTTCAACAAAAAATAAATAGAATAAGCTCACCTGGACGGAAAAATTCCCCGACATACTTCACTTTTTTCACTTAATTTTGAAAACAAATGAATTACAGAGATAATTAAAACTAAAGAATAAAAACAAATAAAGCAGTTAAAGCATTTATTTCAAAATATTTTCGTTTATTCTGGAAAGTCGACCCTCGTTTCACTTTCTCGATTATATAATAAATGTTTATAAAGAATTATAATATTAGGTAAGTCAGAAAATAACCTTATTTTTATCACAAAATTTTATTTTACAATATTTTTCATTTAAATTTATAAATCAATCACATAATCGCCATTATTTTCTCTATGGCCTGCTACTTGTCAACTAACCATTCATCCCTTCTTCAAAGAACAAGGAATAGTTAGTCAATAAATGATTGAATCTCTTTTTTGATCTGATCTTCATTTTGAAATCTTTTTCCAGACAAAGAGCTGCGAGGCTCTGAAGAGTCAAAAATATGTTGGACTAATGTCTGGGCTATATGGTGGGGGAGTCATAACTTCCCATCCTAAATCTTTAATTTTTTTAGATGTGATCTTCAAGGTGTGTGGCCTGGCATTGTCCTGATGAATAAAGACATTTTTTCTGTTGAATAAAGCTGGACGAATTTTAATCAAGTTCTCATTTAATTTGTTCACTTGATCACAATATTTGTTGCCATCGGTTGTCTGATTTGATTCGAGCAATTCCTAATAAATTACCCTCGACAATCCCACTAAATGCAAAACATAGCCTTTTTAAGATGACGACCTGGTTTTGCTGTTGAAATCGGGGTTTCACCTGGCAATAGCCATTGGTTTTGCCTTATGGAATTAAGGTACTGAATCCACTTTTCGTGACAATACGTTGAAGAAACGGATCACTGTTGTTCTTGAGAATCAGGTATTGACAAACAGTATGACTTTCCAATCATATGTAAGTGAGTCTCAACTGTAGTTGGACTACAGTTGAGGGTTTTGATATTTGTTCAGTCCTTAATCGTGGTTCGCTACGTCCATTTCTTTCTTTGTCATTCAAGTTGAAGTCACCAGACCTAAATCTCGTAAACCATTCCTGTGCTTGGTGAATGTTAATTTTTTCCTTTACTTATCTTATATTTATTAGCGGCAAGTAGTGTAGCCGTAAATCCACGGGGACATTTTGCTTAGTCATGACAAATGTAGCCACTGAATTATAAAAAAATGTAATCTAAACAAAAAAAAGATTTCTTAGACTTCAATTATTTTGAAATCAATATTAATAAAACAACAATAAAATTGTCAATATTTATCAATTAATTTTAAAAATTAGAAAATTAAATTAACTTTAAAAATTAACTTTCGGATTTCAATTGATCTAAATGCCGAAAATTAGGCATTTGTTTAAAATTATCAATATAAAGAAATACCACAAAAACCACTTATCTGAGTTTTACAGTAAAAAGTGAGTGAATATTGTTTTAAGCAAGACATTGACGACCAATATCTTTTCACAGTTTTATAGAAGAGTAATCATTTTGCTAACGTAAATAAAAATTATCATTGTCAACCAACATGTTTACTTTGGAAACATTTCTGAAAATGTTTTCTTCAATTTTCCAATCTAAGTTCCACTGATTATTTCTTTTTTCTCCTTTTAAAGATTCAAAATCAGAGTTTTCTTACTTACCGTAAAAAGTGAAAATTTTATGTTCTTTTGAAAGCGTGGTCCTTCCAAAATTGTAACACATTTTCTTATAGTTTAAAGTTGTGCAATTTGAGAACATTGTTAAAATATTACTGCAAATTCATAAATGTCGGTTATTGGGATCAGCGTACAATTTAGAATTCCGGTAAGTACTCATAACAATTAACAGAAAATTCTTGACACATACCTCCACAATGGAAGTTTGATTTTCACTTAAAATACGTAAGCCAAAATTGTAGAAACCTTCAGTCTTAAGCTTGCTAAGAATGTTTTAACACACTGGTTACATGACCATAGAACTGAAAATTTAAAATAGTGTTAAAATCTCCTTAAAATACACAAACCATCCCATTCTATAGATTATTGATAAAGATTGTAGTATTCTGACATTGAGTTTTGGATTGGCATATTTCGTGGATTTGTCTTAATTTTTACTAAAAGATAAAGTCACTTTTTGAAAAGCCCAATATAAATAAAATAATAATATAATTATTCGAGTAAAACGCTATATTTTGTAGATTAGAAATAGAAATATTGGTGTGCAAGAAGTATTCTAACAATCAATAAGTCTTACAGTGGCTGAACTGAAATTTCAGGAGCATAGTAAAATCTAAAAGACGAAATTAATTAATTTTTAAATATTTATAAATTGAGTGAATGAGATGAAATGATCTGGAGTAGGTTTACTAATTTAAATCTTTTAAATTCAGCATTTTGTGAAATTTCTCTTTACGGAGAAGGTATTTTTGTTTTATCGTTTAAAATGTTATATCATCAAATGTTTTAACAATTATCGGAAATGGAAATTTTGGTTTTCAATAATTGTATATACTTTTTAAGTGAATACATTAGAAAATTCAAAATTAAGTTAGGTTTTCGACTTTATAATAAGCTTCGTCAACAAAATCACTTTCAATCATAATTATATTTATATTTGTTATATTAATTTGTTGTGAATGAAGAATGTCTTTTCAATATTGTTTTCTAGTGTCATATTCGACAATATTTGATTATGATTTAAATTTTTGGAAATTCACTTTTTTGAAGTTGAATAAATATGAAAGAAGAAATGAAATGATTTGGTAGGGATTAGGAAACTCTCTCAAAAGCAAAAGTAAAATCAATATTTTCATGCACAACAGCGATTAATGATCCTAATGGGCCCATGGCTTTGTGATCTCAAGTTAGAGTCTTGAGCCACTTTATGAGATCCTACACATTGGTATGACTATTGATCTTTTCCTTGTTTCAATTTGCATCGTCTTTGGTGGAGAGTCTACCTGGTCTTCTATCCACTTCAACTAAATATGTCTATGCCCACAAGCTTCGTAGAGATAGTGGTTGGAAGATCGTTAAAATTACCGGTACCAGGTCGAATGAATTATTATTTTTGCTATAAACTTGTTCCTTCATCAGAATTGTTATAGAGCGTTGTGTAAAGTTTGCAACGAAGACAAAAATAGAAGATTATTGGATTGACGTAAGTTACAGGACCAAGGAAGGCGTTTGGAAAATTAATGAAGGACAGCTCCTATCTTACAAGTAGTTGGAAGTTATCTTGAAGGTCAATGAAATTATCTTATTCTGAAGAACTGGGTATCTGGAGAGTCGAGTAATGGAAATGGAATTGAACCTTGTCTGAGAGGTGTTCAAAAACGATACGAGCAGTAGAACGATGCCAGTAGTTTTATTCGTACGGCCAAAAAAGTTTTCGTAGAAGATGATGAAGATGAGTAGAAAATGTTTCTAAATAAATAAATGTTTTCCTTGAAATCTTCTTCAATAACGAAATGCACTCAAAAAATAAAGGCTGAACTCTTCAGCAGTTTTGAGAAAGATCTTAAACTTCTTGCGTTTTTTCAGGATACTTTATAAGATGAGTAGACGAAGAAAAGATTCCGTTGTTGTCAGACATTCGTGTTTTTCAATAGTTATCCCCAAAGTTTTATAATAATGGATAAACTGTCATTTTAAAATACGCTCACAAAGTATGGTCCAAATATAGGGGGAAAATAAATAAGAAATGAAACCAAACTTAAAAACAGATTGACCACCCAAGCCGACTATGACAATGCCAAAAGCTTTGTGAGGATAATTGTTAGAACCTCGATAAAATTATAGCTGCCTCATCGAATGCAATATTACTGTTATTATCAAGACTTGTACTTTCATTAGCATTGTCTACATGGTCGTTTATAATTTTGCAGTTAAGCAAAAGATAAGAAAATGTTGGATGGACATAAATATGAAAGCCAAAGAACTAAGAAACAGAAACGAGAGTAAATCTTTAGAAGGTATAGGATGGACTGAGAATAAGAAATATATTTTCATACAATTATTCGTAGTTAGAGTTTCTAAACTTAATGAAAAGATAAATTGATTATTATTCAATTCCCTAACAGATAATGGCTGGTTAATCAGACACAAAGTCACCAGAGAACATAAGCCTCCAAGCCTTGGTGCACTTTTTTCTACTTATTGGGAAAAAATACAAAAATTTTAAGAATTTTAAATATCATTTTTATGAAATATTCCGTTATCTACAAATATGTTTTCGTTTTTGGATGAAAATTATGAGAGTGTTATAAAAACTAACTTTTAAAGTGTAAATTTAATTCAATTAGGGAACAATAAATTAAAAAAAATGTCCATTCAATGACATTTTTGAACAAAACAATTTCATTGGTCTAATTTTTAAGTAATAAAAAATACAATTTTATTATTTACAATAACCAGGTACAATGATATATGATATACGTAATGGAATAAACGAATGAAATATCAAAGTTTATTTCACAGAAAATCTATTATTTTTGCATGTCTATTTTCTTTTCTGTTAGAAAAATAATTTCAATTTCCCAAATTCATTTAATTTACTCGTCAATCTTTTGCATAAAATACATTTTTAGGCATTTTACACAATTAAAGGCATATAGAGCTTGTTATTAACAGAGCTTCAGAATTGTCGACGTGACATAAATTCTTATAATGATTTGAAAAAGAGCTTCGGAAAAGCTTAAAACCATATCTCAAATGTTGCTCTTCAAAACTCTATATGAGCATGGATTCTATGTTTAAAACGCTGCTCTGAAGTGCACGGACAACATTTTGAGCATCTATGGGTGTTAGGCTTTGTAAAAATAAATAGTCCTTAATTTCAATAACTCAAATGTGCTTCTTTAATCAGACTTTTATGCGATTTTCTGTCAGAAAACATAAGTTTATATAGTCATATTTTCAACTTTTATCAATTTGGATAAATTTTTTTTAGACAAAATTTACCATAATTAAACAATAATCTATAATTATAGCAACATCTTTACAATTTTTTTAATTTAATTTTTTTAAAAGAAGTACTTTTGTGTTTTTTGCGAAAAGCAGACTTGAAAAAAAACCCAACCAAGAAGGTGACTGATAGTGGGATGAAAAGGGCAATTATCATCATTATTCCGACTCTCAGTCACAGCACGAGATTCATGCATATATTTTGGAGGTCAGAAATGATGTCATGCTTCATTGACGGTTTCAGTTTCTGGCAATTTCTGTAGATATTCCTCAACAGGGTTTCTTGTACAATATTTCTCCGGAATCCATCATAAAAGAAAAATAAATGTTCATCAGAGCGTCATTTTTATAGTAGGAATTTTTTTCAAATCCTTATCAAGTTTTCTACTTCATCCAGACTTTTATGATATAATTTTATAGGTACAGTTCTTCCTCCATAAAATGCTTCCTTTGGTTTTATTTAAGATAAATCTGGATCAATTTTAAAATTTCAAAAATCAAGATTTTCTAAAAGCTTTTCATATTCGCATTCCCATAATTCTATAACTTCTAATTTTAAATTTGTATCTTTAAAATATTTTATTATATATTATTCTTTTTTTCTAAAGTTCGATTATATAAAAATTCTATTGTTTTATTTCTTTTTTTAAAAACTTCATCCTTATCATAAAATTTTAAAGAACCATGAAAATAACAACCATTAAATTCATAAATATAATAAGTTTTAGAAGTTTGAAAATCCATCAACTATATATCTTTTAGTATTTGCAAAAATAGTTTAGTACCTTCCTGTTTTTGCATGTTGAATAGCAGCATTACGGCTTCGTAAAGCAGAGCTCGTAATTATATTTTTTTACCTAAATATTCTAACCAATGAATACATTTATAAGAATATACATCTTCAAAATTACTTAATCTTGGAATTCCAATATCTTCATTATTCATCACAAACATTGTGAGAATTTGAACATATTTTTGAATTTTTAAATTTTCCTTTTTTAAATTCGATATTCGATTATTTATTACTTTATTATATTAGTTAATTTTATAATATAAATTTAATTTTAAAATATCTTTTTAAAAAATTAATAAAAAAAGACACTTTATTTAAATTAATTAATTTAGGGAAATTTGTTGAAGTATTTTTTTTATTGGATTAATAAAATTTTTGAAACTATGAGTGACTTTATTGAAATCGCTGCTAACATAGCAACCACAGCCAAATCTTTGAAGCCAGAAATTAATAATATAATAAATGTATTATTATTATATTATTATTAATATTGCAAAATTTTAAAATTAATAATTTTATTAAAATAAATTAATTCAGTTATTTAATAAATATATTTCAAGATATTATTTTATAAATATAATTAAATAATTTAAATTTCCACTTTTGTATTAAAAGATCTTTGATTTGCACTAGTAATAGTAATAGTAATAATAATAATAATATTATTATTATTAATATTAATAATAATAATAATAATAATAATAACAATGAATTAAAATAATTAATTAAGGATAAAAAATAATTTGATCTTTATTAGAACAAAAATATTCTGCTCAAAACAAATATAATTTTAAACAAAAAAAGTGAAATGAAATGATTTGCTAGAAGATTAGGAAACCTTCTCATAAGGCAGCTTTAACCCTTGAACGACTTCAATCCCAAGAGCAAAGGTTAAATCAATATTTTTATTCTACAACTGCAATCAATGATCTCAATGGGTCCATGGCTTTCTCATCGCAAGTTAGCCTTTTCCTGAGACATTTCACATTCGAGGACTTTTAGAGTATGTCTTTCTCAGTTGATTTCGTTTTCCATTTTTGTTTTCAGCCAAAATTTAAAATAATATTATTATATAAAAGATAAAAGAATATTTGACAACAGCAGTGTTAGAAAAAAAAATTTGAAAAATCGATTGGGAATCCCATTGAAAATCCATTCTGAAAACCTCAACAACTGTACCATGGAAAAGTGAAGGGTCTAAGTGAATATCTGAAGGCCCCAACATGAAATCTGAATCTCTATAAAAACACGCGAAAACTCAGCAAGAACCCTCTTTCTGACTGACGCATTTTAATGTGCAATGAGACTTGTGATATTTTCTTTGTTGGTGGTGGTCATCGTCTTCCAAAGATTCACAGGTAACATTTCTGACAGTTTTTTCGGTCCGAAGCCTTTATCTTGAGTCATTTAGCAACATCTTTGGAGGAGTATGAACTTCGAATTTTGTCCAACCTTGCTAATTATGATGAAGCCCATCAGTTTTGTAGGAATAATGGTTTAAAGCTCGTTCAAATTAAGGATGCCGTGTCGAATATAATATTATTTTTGTTATGTAAAATTGTTTCTTTATCAGCACAGTCTAGAAGGTCGTGTATAATTTTGCTAAGAGAAGCAAAATAAAAGATTTTTGGATTGACGGAAGCGACAGGGCCAATGAAGGCGTTTGGATAAATAGTGACGGAGAGCACTTGTCTTACAAGTAGTTTGAAGTTATCTTGAAGGTACACTAAATGTATCTTATCCCCAGGAACTGGTTTCCCAAAGAGCCCAGTAATAGAAATGGAATTGAACATTGTTTGAGCGGTAGTCAAATACGAAACGGACAGTGGAACGATGTGTCCTGCAACTACTCCAGCAGAGTGATTTGTATGGCCAAAGGCTTATTCAGTATATGTTGCTGAAGACTTGCAGAAAATGTTTTTAAATAAATGTTTTCTTTGAATGTTTGCCACTCAATAATAATAATGGTTTGAACCTGGATAGTTTATATTATTTTTTTTATCAAAAAATGTTCTTTTATCAGTTGATAAGAGATGGTTGAATGAAAAGACGTAACAAAGCCTAAGAACGGGAAACCAACGAGAGTAAATGTATAGAAGGTATACGGTGCCCAAAAGTACTGACAAAAGACATATA
>JBBMKC010213953.1:0-12787 GCA_037834085.1 Bipalium vagum | reverse complement strand
AATAATAATAATAATAATAATAATGAAACAATACCTCATGTCCATTGAGAAATGAATTTTTATACATTTAAAAATTGAACCCAATTTATTATATTTTTTAAAAATAAAAAAATTAAAAATTACTTTTATTAATAATTCCTGGAAAATAATTTCAGGACACCTTACAGCTTCATCGAGGTAACAGCGACATCTGGGAAGAATGTTAACGAGGATAAATAGATTAAAAAAATAAATAAATTCTCATTTCTTTAATTGTCAGACATTTTATCGTTTCAGAATATTGTCAATTAGTAAAGTGCTCTCCAAGTGCTAAAATTGGTCAATAATATAATAATTGAATTTTCACATTAAAATATTAATTTATTCAACTTTGTTGGACTTATCTTGTGGTCTTGTCATAATAAAAATTTATGTTAAATCCCTCATTATAATATATTAAAATTATTTTTTATTAATTGAAATTTTGGGGAAAAACAAAAACAAAAAAAATCAATTTATCAAAAAAGTTTTTAATTGAAAACTATTAATTAATCAAAAGCAGCAGAAGTTTTTAAAAATTCAAGAAACTTTATTTACAAAATACATTTTAATTACACACAAATTTATTCATTAAAGTAAAGCTCATCATTCTTAAATAAACACTGAGCCATCGTTCTGCAAGTAATCTGATCTGTTACTTCTGTTTTATTATTCATTGTTCATATTGCCCGGAAAAGTTTTGGACGACCAAACCACATAATAATATGGTCAATTTTTTGAAGGAAAAGATTGGTACTGAAGCAAGTTCAAGAAATGCTTAACAAATTTTTCTACTGGCTTCTGAGGCATTGGAACCATGCTTAAATTCATAAAATAAGCAGGAACGAATTCTTTGAATTAATGTCAATATTTTGACTAATAAAAATTCTAAATATGAATTAATGATATTTTAAATATCAAACTGCATTATTGATATAAATTAATGTAATAAAACAAATTGATTTTCTGAGAAATGAATAATAAACTATTTAATGAAATGTCAATTTAATAAATCCCCAAGAACTGATTAGGACAAATGATACAAATTTAAAATTATTTATTTATAATTTCGTATATTTTAATATTAAACGCAGAAATATTTTATCACGTTTATTTATTTTATTACTTTGTTTAGATAACCTATTTATAATAAAAATTTTATGTATAAGGTTCTTAAGGCCACAAGTTCTGATATTAAAACGGTTTTCGATTTTACCAGCAATTTGGTCCAATATCATGAGGATATGACACAATTTTTTTTGACAAACGAGAACTCCATGTTGGAAGCTTTCCAGAAAAACGCTTTCGAATGTCTCATATTGTTTGATGAAAGTACTGAGGAAAGAAGACCGGTTGGCTTCCTTTTATATGTTGAAGAATACTCAATACTTCACGGTCGTGGTTATTACATAGATTCATTCTTTGTGTCACCGGATCTTCGTGGAAAAGGATTGGGGAAAAAGTTGATGCATCATTTCTTTCAAATAGCAAACGAAGACAATGCAAACTTTTTGAAATTGGTTTTCCAAAAGACAATTGATGGATTGGAAAGGATGTACAGGGGTTTTGGGTTTGAGAATGCCTCCACACCCACGAACGGAATAGAATTATTTGAGATATTCGGTAAAGAAGAAATTGAAAGGATGATTGGGTTTTTGGAAGAAGAACCAGAGTCTGAGAACGAATTGCACGTTTTTGTAAAGAAAAAGTCCAAGGGCATCAGTTGACTAGTGTCTGTTTCAAATGTGGACACTGGGATGTATTGTACATTCGTTGTCCAAATTTATTTCAACTCGTGGCAAGGAAATTCCATTGTGTTCTCAGACTTCTTGGGAGACGTTGCCGAATTGACAAGCAATTGTTTAAGGAAATCTGTGGCAATGATTATGAGACATGACGTAACGAATATTTTTTACTATGTACCAAAAAATGTCTTGAACCGTCAGCTCAATGAAATTAACGCTGTCAATATAACGGAAGAAGAAAATTGGAATGTAGCGACTCTGAATATGAAAAGAGCCAAGATTTAGTATATGCCATATGAACTGGTTTTCATATCAACATGAGATAATAATTATATATAATAATTATATAAATAATATTTACTTCATCTTTAATTTAGTTACTTTTCATCAAACATTTATATCATCATGTTATCTTAGGACCTATCCCTTATTCCGTATGAATGTCTGGTCATCTCGAAAATCAAATAACCTTGTAAGATTAACAACATAATTGGATATAAATAATAAAATAAAATAATTTGTGATTTTCTCATTTATTAAAGCTTTGCAGTGCAGTGTATTGATTTTTATAAGAATAAACAATTTTCTGTATCTTATTTTTGATTGTTATGTAATTCGTTTATACTACTCTTTAAAGTAAATAAGTACCATATAATCCCGTACATAAACCGCGTACATAAAGTTTATTCAAAAACATTAAATGTCTCCTCGGTTGATCCACTAAATGAATCCATTTTAAATTCTTCGGATATTTCAATATCTTCTGGTGGTGATAAAATGCGAGCTTTATAAAAACCGTCTTTGGTGCAGTCATGTAGAAGTTTAAAATACTTTGATATATTATATAATGTATTATTATTATTATTATTATTATTATTATTATGTGACCTAAAACGTGTCTGCCATTTTTAAAGTAAAAGACAAACTTTTTATTTCACTTGCTAAGTAAACTTTGTTTAATCAAATATGTTCCATTTTGTACGATAACTCTTCGCTATTTATCTGTTAAATTCATGTCATCACTGCAGAATTTCACAGATTTCTACTGAAAAACTGTACAGTGTACTTTTTATAGTCTTTATTTGAAACCATTGGAACTCCATTAAGCAAATACTGGGTAGTCAGAAAGAAATGTTAGTCCTACATTAGATCTTTACCATACGTTGGGTACATTAATTTTTGTGAGTGGTTACCCTTACTGTTAAGTAATTTAGACCGGCTTTTTCTAATCACTTGATTCATTCTTTCAAGTTCTGATATTAGAATGTATAATCAATTGTTTAACCAGGTTTTATGGAATAAGTAAACCTACGATTCATAGTCATCTGAACCATCTTGAATTTTTTCCACAGAAGACCACATCAAGATCCACACGAGCTCATTGAAAGATAAGCTGTCAAGAGCCTAAATATGTCGCAAATTACCTAGCATTACTGCAACCATTATAATTTCGAACGATAAATGAGCTTTTCTGGTGAATTATAGTTTTAAAAGACGTTGAATTATGCAAGATCAATGAATGCCTTTGATTCCTCAATTTGCTCAGGAAAATCAAGATTTTTGTCTGGTGGAATTCTGAAGGTATTTTACATATTGAACTCTTTCCGAATAATCATACTATCAATGCCGAAATGTACTACCAGTAACTAGATAGCCTTTATGACAAACTGGTAAAAAAATTACCAACTTTGGTTTGCAAGAAAACCATTTTGCTTCATTTGGACAACGTCAAATAACGTACAGCTAAAAAGAATAACCAGAAATTTGAAATTGGTGGTGTCAAAATTTTGCCTCATCCGTCATACAGCTCAGACGTTGCGCCTTCGACTTAAGCCTTTTCTATTCAATGCAACACTTTTTTAATAGCCGTTTTTTTAAATCCTTTGATAAAGTCGAAGAACCATATCAAGAGTTTTTAATTTAAAGGAATCAGGTTTGTATTTTCGACAGTTTCGAAGCTTGTTGATCAATGGCAGAAAGTCGTAGATAAGGGTAGATTGTATTTTTAATAATAATGTTGTTTTTAAATAAATTTTCCAAAACACTTGGAACCACCTAATATTAAAACCTTTGATTTAAATATATTCATAAAGCTTTGGTGCTGCTTACATTGACATTCCGTTTTTCACAAAAATAATTTCGAGTTCATTATTACTGGGTGTCATTTCATTGAGTTCATAATATTCCAATGATAAGCTAATTTAAGTGATCATGGCATTCAGCTTAATGGAAAAATCATTTTATAGCAAGAAAATTTTTATACTTTTACCATCTGAAAAATAAAACAGAAAATGTTCCATAAAAATGCTCATTCCAGAAAATTCAAGTATCACCATAGGAAAAGAAGAAAGAAAGAGATGGTAGAGTAAGCAGAGACATATAGAGAGAAACAGAGTTAGAGTTCAAGGAAAATAAATCAGTAAGAGATTGACAGAGGGATTAGAAAAGAAGGATTGGGAATTTAGTCGATCCGAGCTAAATCTAAAAATCAGTAGATGAACATAAAACAAAGGTTTTGACTGATCTTAACTTAAAATAAAACATTTTCAGTTATGTTAATTGGCCAAACTCTATTATGAATGGTGGACAAATAATTGTTTTTTATAATAAATTCCTCTTAAAAAAAAATAATCAATTTAAGCATTATTTTCAGACCACACATTTCCTGTTTTCTTACAATGTATGAATATGAACCTAATTATAATTTTCCATTTTATCCGGAAACCAGGTATTGCGGAAGAAAAACTGAAACATGTTTGGAAACAGTATCTCTAGCTATGCTTAGGTCGTCTAACTTCAGGTCTCATGAAAATTTGTCCTTGACCAATGTAATTAATGCAAGACAACGTTGGATGAGTCATCGCCAAAAATAAGCGCGGCTTTTAGAAGAGTCGATTTATCGATTAAAAAAGTATATAGTATAAAAAGATACCCCAGTGAACACTGGAACGAAGTTATGTTTCATACTGGAATGTATCAAAACTGTTGAAACAGAAATCTCAGGCTGTATTTAATTGTCATTGTCTACAAACAATACACTGTGAAATATTCATTGAAATTAAATACATTTTTTGTTTTAATGGAATTTTAAGTGCCTTGTTATTGTTAAGGTATCACGCGTAAACCATTCGTGATCAATGAAGTTATTGCATCATTTGATATGTCCAGCTTGTTCACAAAGGTCCACTTATGAAAAAAAATAATAATATGTATAAGTTAAGAACTTAACATGAAAAACTGATCAGAGACTGTTCAATAAATATATTTATTGAAATTCAATAATAGACAGGTCTCGATTTGGTCCTCTTCCCCAAATCCCGAGATGGCGATAAAACCCTTCAAAAAAATTATAATTCCGTTTATAATTCCGTAATTGAAATTCCGTTTCATGTGCATTAAAACAATATTTTTAAAATAACAGGAAAAACTGATAAAGCAATATTTATTACTTAATAATTTATAATTACATAAATTATAATATTAAACGGAAAAATTATAATTTTATTTGTTTATATAATTAAAGTATAATCATAATAATTGTATGTATAAAGTTACTAAAGCAACCAGTTCGGATATTAAAACGGTTTTCGATTTTACCAGCAATTTGGTCCAATATCATGAAGGAATGATGGAAATTTTTGTGACGGACCAGAACTCCATGTTGGAAGCTTTCCAGAAAAACGCTTTCGAATGTCTCATATTGTTTGATGAAAGTACTGAGGAAAGAAGACCGGTTGGCTTCCTTTTATATGTAGAAGAATGCTCAATACTTCATGGTCGTGGTTATTACATAGATTCATTCTTTGTGTCACCGGATCTTCGTGGAAAAGGATTGGGGAAAAAGTTAATGCATCATTTCTTTCAAATAGCAAACGAAGACAATGCCAACTTTTTGAAATTGGTTTTCCAAAAGACAATTGATGGATTGGAAAGGATTTACACGGGTTTTGGATTTGAGAATGCTTCCACACCAACGAACGGAATAGAGATATTTGAGAACTTGGGTAAAGAAGAGATTGACCAGATGATTAGTTCTATGGAAAAAGAACCAGAATCTACGAACGAATTGCACTTTGTTTTGAAAAGAAAGTCAAAGGGCATCAGTTGACTAGTGCATGTTTCAAATGCGGAAACTGGGATGTATTGTACATTCGTTGTCCAAATCTGTTACAACTCGTGGCAAGGATATTCCATTGTGTTCTCGGACTTCTTGGGAGACGTTGCCGAATTGACAAGCAATTGTTTAAGGAAATCTGTGGCAATGATTATGAGACATGACGTAACGAATATTTTTTACTATGTACCAAAGAATGTCTTGAACCGTCAACTCAATGAAATTAACGCTGTCAATATAACGGAAGAAGAAAATTGGAATGTAGCGACTCTGAACATGAAAAGAGCCAAGATTTAGTATATGCCATATGAACAGGTTTTCATATCATCATGAAATAATATTTACTACATCATTTAGTTTCGTTACTTTTTATCATACATTTATATCATTATGTTATCCATTCTTTGTTCCGTATGTATGAATATCTGGTCATCTTGAAAATCAAATAACCTTTTAAGATTATCAACATATGACATGAATAATAAAATAATTTGTGATTTTCTCATTTATTAAAGCTTTGCAGTGCAATGTATTGATTTTTGTAAGAATAAGCGATTTTCTTCAGCTTATTCTCTATTTTGTAAATTATTTAAACAAACAATTTTTTCATATGCAACAGAAGACTAATAAATGTAAGCATTTTAACAATTCAGTATTTATTACAGTAAATTAATATATTTACAATCTTTATATTATAATATCACTTTTACTGAGTATATGGATTGGCCTCGATATCATGACACAAGATGTCGGAATCCACAATGAAGGTCTATTTATCAAAAGATCTTACCGTGGATACTCATCAAGGCTCGTGTTCCCAATTATTGAATCTTTTCAATCATTTCTTTGTTGCTGTTAAGCTAACAAGGTCATTTCCTTAAACAATACAAATTTCGTCTGTTGTTGCTTTAGAATAAGACTTTCCAGTGGAATCGAATTACTACTCTAAGGTCAAATTTTTCATCCATTATCTAAAAGAAATAAACGTACTATATATCAAAAATTGTAATATGATTCAGATATTTAAAATCTATGGCAGAAATTACATCGATTACTGTAGTAAAACAATGATTAAATATTAATTGATAACATAAAAAATAAAAAAAGACCTTTGTAATATTTTTTAAAAATAATAATATATAATATTTTTTACCCCATTTTAATATTTTTTTCATCACTAGTTTATATATACTACTATAATATATTTTATTTATCATATAATTCTCATTTGTTTGGAACTATTCATTTTTATTATAATTCTGGGGTAAATCAATAAACTTGATTTCATAAAAAATTCACAAAACACTACTTTTACAGAAAACTGTTTTAATAATATATTTAATTGAAATTATGATTTGACCATGAAATATTAAAAAAAAAAGAAATTCTTTGTCCCAGAAATTGCATATCTTAAATGACAAAGGAAAATGTTCCAGTCAAAGCAACGTGTACAAAGTATAATGTACATCAAAGTACAATAACTATAATTAAAAACAATCGTGACAAATATAGGATTTTGCTATGATAACAATGTAACATTGTATGACTCTGAAAAACATTACATAACTGGGTCTTTAATGATAGAATGAGACAATATTGTGTCCGATTGTATTTTACAATTAAAACAGAATTTCACAAAGAATTTGATGTCAACGTCTGGGTTGAAGCTAGGAATGGTTGGGTTCGAAAATTTAAAGAAATATTTTAGAAAATTTTATGAAAAATAGTAAAATGCAAATTTTGATGCATAAATTTCTGTCGAAACTTATTGATATTCCTGCATCTTCAGCAATTTCTTTAATAGTTTTTTCTTTATGGAAACTCTTTCTTACCTCTTTCAATATATTTTTTGTTATTATAGATTTCTTTCTTGAATTTTCAGACATTTGTAAATATATGTAAATTTAAACAAATATGTTTTTTGTCAAAAATGTTTTATTAAAATGTTACAAATATTTGATTAAGATGTTAAAACCTGTAATACTATAAAAAGACAATATGGTTGGAGATATGTTTATTTATTTAGGCTTGGCAGTTTAATGTACTGATTTTATTAAAACATATTTCAATAATTTTTTTAATTATTATTGTGAAATAAGTTGAAAATTAGTCAAGGGATGTAGCTCAGCGATCAGAGCAGTCCATGCCCATCTGAAAGGTCAGTGTAAGAAATGTGTAATTTTCTTTATGAAAGTGTTTTGTACAAATATTAATAGAGAAATGTCAAAAACTGATCTCTTTGCATCAATTAAATTAATTGCCAAATTTATGACAATGTTTTCCATTAATCAAATTTTTTTTCGGCTTTCAGAAAGTCCGGCATCAGAAAATGACATATAAAAGAGAACCATAATTTTCTGTTTTGTAATTTAATTTATCGATATCGCCGAGAACTGCAAATGCCCTTACATATTGCTTTTCTTTATGTTGCTTATGCTTTTTGCAGCATTGATATCTTTTTCATAACTGGTTGTCTTCGGAAAATGGGAGTTGGCTCTCAATCGTGTAGATTGATCGAAGCCATGTATAGTAATTGTCAATCATACTTTATGTGCGACAATCTTACTACAGATCCTATTAAAATTAATGTTTGAGTTCGGCAGGGATGTCCCATATCTATGTTGTTGTTTAATGTTGGAATGAATCCAATATTAAACAGTCTCGACCAAGTGTTGAGCGGTAGCGTTCTGATTCGTGAACTCCGATTGAGCGCGCTTGCTTATGCAGATGATGTTGTTCTTTTAGCCACAAGTTGTCCACAAATGCAAGAGCTCCTGGATCGCACAGTTCAAATGTCATCTTGGCTCTATTTGAGATTTCGGCCTTAAAAGTGTATTTTGTTCGTGTTCCACAAGTTCAAAATGCTTTGAAAATTGGTGATTCATCAATTTCTACATTGACTCTTGATGAGACATATCGATATTTGGGTGTTGACTGTTGTGAAAATCTTCATTCACCACCTCGATCGTCATTTGCTGACATTATCAAACAGCTAAGAATTATTTCTGAAAGCATTCTTTACCCATGGCAAAAGTTGAATGCCTATCGCACGTTTATTCATTTGTGAATGATTTTTTCTTTTCAGAATAATTACATAACGTTCAATGAGATTAAGCAATGAGTCAATGCCATTGAACCAAATGTTTGACGTCTTCTGAAAGGTATACTTGGTCTTGGAAGTAATTCTTCCATTAAGTACGTGTATACGTCAAAGTGTTTTGGTGGTGCTGGCATTATATCTGCAGTTGACGAATATCTTGTTCATTCAATTGCAAATGTATTTCAGCTCTTTAACTCACCATATAAAATTATTATAGATACGGCAATCTCTTCGTTAATTGGTGCAGCATTAAATCCTGGTCTTTTTAACCGAGTTACACTCCATCAAGCTTTCAAATGGCTTAATCGTGGTGACATTCAATGTCTTCAGAATTGTTGGTGGAGGAAGACTCGATCTGCAATCAACCAAATGCATACCAGACACAAGATCAATGTCAAATTTGAGCGTAATGAAGAGGGAATATGTCTGAAACTCTTTCAACATTTGTACCCAAATTTTGAAAATGAAGCACTTTTGAAGCCAATTGATGCAAATGTTGTTTCGGAGAAGCTTCAGAATCTAATCAATCATGTTTAGAATCACAGCTGGGATAGCCAAGCAAGTGCAGGTCAACATTATTGACAACTCTAATTTTCAACGGTGAAATATCAATCACAGCTTGGTATTTCATTCACCGAGCTAGATCTTACTCAATTCAAATCAATGCTCGTCATGGCTCAAAATTCCGTAGATGCCGAAGATGCAATGAGCAAGAAGAGACATTATCTCATATTCTTGTTAACTGCATTCAATTCAAGATATTCCAAAACTGCCGGCATAATTCGATCAAAGACTATCTGGCCAAACAAATTAAAGAAAATTCAAAAGTAAAACTCTTTGTCAACGCTGAAAGTCAATACTTCAATTCAAACAATATATTGACCTTCAGCTTGAGTTCACGAACCGCAAAGACCTGTATCTTATTGACATCAAATGTCCGTATGATACAGTGAAAACATTTACTGAAACCATGAGAAGAATTTCATTCACTACCAAGATCTTCTCGACCAGACCAAGAAAGTCCTGCCAGATTGGACGGTCCTGCTAGACACGTTCGCCGTCGGCTGCCTTGCATCATGGCAAAAACGAAACGAGGAAATACTGAAAAGATTTTAGTTTCCTAAATGCCAAATAACGAAAATCGGCAAATTCTGAATAGCTTCAAATATAAAATAGAGTGCTGCGCAATGGAAATTTCACAGAGATTATGGAAAACAATTATTGAATTTTTTCCTAATTTTAAAAGATAGAGTGCTGCGCAATGGAAATTTCACAGAGATTATGGAAAACAATTATTGAATTTTTTCCTAATTTTAAAAGATTTCTTTCCTGCAAGTGAAAAGGGGAATGAAACAGTATTTTCGAGGACTTCCGTCAACGTGTTTTTTACAAGGCATAGAAAAAATTGAAAATTGCTGGTATCGTTGTATTGATATACAATGGTCTTGTGTTGATTAAAATAAAATCTTTTGTTGGTTTTCATTGCTCTTTCTTGACTAGACGAAAAACTTTTTGGACAACCTAGTAAAAAAATAACTAAACAATAAAATATTTTTACTAAAATAAAATTTTATTATAAAAACGAAATTAAGGACAAAAAATGTAATTTTTATTAATTCAAAAATGGAAGGTTAATTCTTCCTTTGAATATTCGTTTGCCATACCCCTTCAGAACCGTACCATATTCACCATTCATTCCAACGATCTTAACCTTTTCTCTAATTAGACTCTTTTCCCTGTGCATTATCTTCCTGCTTACAAAATTCATCTGATGATTCAGTCAGATGTACATATTTTTCGACTTGAGGCAATTGAGGGTTCCATTACTCAGTTATTATAATTGAACCTTACTGAACAACGGCCCTTACAATGGATAATAACGTGGCAGATTTTCTATTCTTCGAATTATCATCAATATCAAAAACCCACAACTCATGATCAGAAACAAAACTCGTGGTTTTTTAGTCAATAAATAAATACTGCTTGTTTGTAAAAGAAATAATCGATTTCGGTAAAAATGAGATTCTAAATTCATTTTAAATATTGGGTTCTAACATAAATTCCCGTGATTTCATTAATTTCTGTTTTGTTTAAATGCACTACTTTTATTTATCGATTGTTGTATCATTTAACAATCATATTTAATTAACGATAATTTTTTTTAAAAATTTAGTTCAGAAAGGCAATGCCGAATATTTAAATCAACATTTCCGACATTTAATTTTATCTGCTTTTAATAAAGGTCAGAAAGTTGTTGAAGTAGTTCATGATATCTGTACTTTGTATGGAAAAGGCACACTTACGTGGAGCACTTCTGAAAAATGATACAGAAAATTCCAAAAAAAAAATTCGATTTTAAATACATCTCACAGTGGTCGGCTATGTTCGACGAGGACAAATTAAATGTGATGTTGATGTAGGATGGTTGTTAAATATGCAGAGAAATGACTAAGAAGATGAATACGAACACAATGTATATCTTCCGTCATCTTTGATCATTGAGATTTTCCAAAAAACCGAGAACAACCTCATCAAAAACACAAACATGATCGTTTTGAGATTGCTGCCCAACATCTTTCTAGACATTGAGCAACAGATTATTACAAAGAACGATTTATCCACATAGTAGTAACGGGAGTCGAGAAATGGTTTCTAGCACATACTATTTACAGGAAAAGGATGTGCTGGGTGTGTCCTCAAAGCACTCGAAAGACCTTAGCAAAACTTCCATCCAAAGAAGATTATAATATTTGTTTGGTGGGATTATGACTGTCTTTGAATTAGGAAATTTTTCCGAAGAACCAGAAGATTGATGAGAATATATATATATCCCAATTATAAAAAGTAAATGGGGCTATTGAACAGAAGGGACTTATTATTATTATTTTTTGAAGATTATATATACAATCTAAAGAATCGTATGAAACAGAATACCTGTAAAGACGTTTTATGAAGAAATTTGTTTGTTAAAACAAATAATCAAATATTTTTAACATATTTTTAGAAATATTTTGAATATTAGAAACAATTTTAAAAACGTTAACCTGTTTTCCACCTTGGTCCCCAAGCTGTACCTAGGAACGTGTTTAGAAATTTTTGTTAAAAAGTTGGCGAGAAATGCGTTACTTTGCAAACACGAAGTCTTACAAAAAAATATTTAGAAAAAAACATTCAATTGTTCTTTTTCATTAGATTTTCTTCGGAGCTGTATAAAAATTTTTGGTCGTTCTGTAAAACTTTTCCATAGAAATGAACAATGAGATTTTGCCAAATATTGAAAATTTTATTGACAGAAACAGAAATACTGAGGATTTCATATTGAAATATTTGTGAAGACTTCAGTGAAATCTCATCTGAAAATCAGGGAAAGTCTCTTTCCGGAAAAATTAAGCATAAATGATTACGGATGATCAGAAAATAATATGAATTTTATTTTGTAAATACTTCAACTAGGAAACATTCTCATTATATTTATTTTTATTTTATTTCATTGACACATTTATATTTACGAGAGGAAAATAGTTTTATTTTTACGGAATTTTAAAACACTGAGTGTAATTATAATTACTTTTATTTTGAATTTCCCATTATTTTTGTTATTCTAAAGTCACATATGAATAAATATGGACTGTACTATCAAATTTGTCATTTCTTCTTCGACATGATGTGGAGGAAAACGGTGTCCTGAGTGAGCATCTATTACAGGGTGCGCATAAAGTCCTTGGACTATTTGTGAATAGATATAATAATAGTAAAATGTTATTGAAAATTACTAATTTGTATATAAATTTATTCCTTATTTAATAAACT
>JBBMKC010213942.1:0-12789 GCA_037834085.1 Bipalium vagum | reverse complement strand
TGGCTGCAAAAGGTGCACGCACAAAATACTAACTATTGTGATTTTTGTTTTTGTACTTATAAAAATGTTTTAATAAATAATTCAACTTGTGCTTTATTTTTAACATATTTTTGCTAATATTTTGGACGGCACTGTATATTGCTAGCGAATATTTATTTTAAGCAAATATTTATTTTAAGCAAATATATCTTGTTTTTTGTTTATTTTAAGAAATTATCTTTTTATTTATTTTAAGCAAATATTTTTAGTAATTATATCTTGCCTTCTATTTTTTTAAAGTTTAGATATGTATTTATTTTAGGTAAATCCCCTTTTTTAATTTATGCCTTTTAATATGCCTTTTCCATATTACTAATTAATATTTTATGAATTTAATTAAAATTAAGGTTAATAGAATTATTTGTACTTTCGTAAAAGATTAATAAACAGTTATTCCAAAAAGATAATACCACTAAGTTTAGTTTCAGTTCAACGCTCAGAGCATCTTAGATCAACTTTTGTGTATTTAACTATCAGAATGTACAAATACAAAATATATTTGAAAAATCCTTGCAAAATATGTACTTCATTAAATTAGTATAAAAATTTCAAAATACCATTCGTATAGTTTACTTAACATGATCATAGTCATGTAATATCAAAATAAAAAATTTTAGATATTTATCAGTTTCATAACTTCGTAATGTTAAAAAAAATTTAAAGTTTAACAAAGTTGAGATTTAACATTAAAATTAAGAATTAAATCTTATAAAATACTATCATCTTCAAAACAAAAAATTCTAAGTCAGATTTATTATGAATGAATTATGTACAAAGTAGCTGCCTATGGGCTTTTGATATTGGACACAAATAAAAATGAATAAAATGATATATTCTTTACAAAGGCAGAATAAATAGATAAATACTTAATAAAAACATTCAAAATATATTATATACTATAATTTTAAAAAATAGACAAAATAAAAATTTTATACAAAAATTTACATGAATCCACAGAAAAACCACTTGGTTATTTACCTAAACTCGTTACCTACAACATGGACATTTTCTAAATTTTTATGAATTGATCATGTGAAAGCAAGGTTATTGAATAATAAAAACAAAATAATTTTTCATTTCAGAATTATCATAAAATTATTATTTTTAAAATAATTTTTAAGTTAATCCAGAAAGGAATTTTAATTATTATGACTTAATAATTTAAATAGCAATTGTGGTCGTGGTTACAATAAGAAAAGTGAAAAACAGAAAATGGTCGCATTTTTTTAATTGCCCAAAGTATCACTTAGAATCAAATATGGAAAACTATAGAAATTCTAGAACAGGATACAATTATTTTGAATCCAACTCATCGAAAGCAAATCAAATTAGTCAAAATCAAAATAAACAATAATCAAACTGTTGGAATAAATATTAAAATTAAGTTATAAATTAAGAATAGAAAAAATGAACATCTATTCAAAAAATGTTAATTTGGAAAAAGAAATAAATAGATGACAGATTTTGGGATGAGTCTCTGGGTTGGCTGCTTATTATTATTATTATTATTATTATTATTATTAATTAAACTTTTAGAATTTCGAAAAATTTACTCAAAGTAATATATCAAAATGTCGTCGTCAAGTTAATTAAGGGTTAAGTAAAGAAATATATGCCGTCGCCACTGTAATAAATTACTTTTCTTTTCTAACTTTTTCTAGGCGAGGAAATAAAGTTAGAATTAATTGGTTATTGAAGCAAATAGCTGTCTCAAAGCGTAGAGATTGTTGATCATAAATAGACAGCTATTCCTAGAAAGCAGCATAGAAAAAATAAAAGTCAACGAAAGAGTTTCAGACGGAAAGCATCCATCAGATATTCATTCGATTTCAAGGAGATTTATTGAGTATTGTGATTTTGTTTTTAATGAAGATTTACAGAAGGCTCCAAGAATTCAACAAAGACTATTTTGCCGAGGTTAGTTTCTCAATTCGTAATTTTTTCTTATTCGCTATGAAAATGCAATTGACTTTACAAGAGGACCCAGCGAGCTTGGGAATTCCTAGGTAAACTGAAAAGGACCTAGAGGACGACTCGGAGACCCCTTGTCTCACCTGGTGAGAATATTTCCAATTTTGCTTTTATTTTCTTTATTTTTATTATTAATATAAATTTCATTTTATTCATATTATTTTGAATTTGTCATTTGAATTATTTGTATTTGATTTTTAATTTTCAGATAATTTAATAGTTTTGATTTTGAGACCTTTTGACAATTTTGATTATTGATATTTAGACAGTTAAACGATTTTGATTGTGATGTTGCGACGAGTGTAAAGAGTTGTGCAGTATTTAATAAAGTTTTATCGTGATTTTTTTTCTACTTGGGGTGATGATAAGGTTTTATTTTGGGGGTTTTGATTCAATTGAGTTTAATTTTGCGAAACGAAAAAAAAATTAAAAAGCGATGAGTTATCGATTTAAGTGATTTTATTTGTGAATAAATTGATTTTAATTACGATATTCTTTATTCAAACGAATCATTATTTTGAAATTTGGAGTCAGGATAAATTTAGTTGCTTAATATTTCTTTGAACATTAACAATGATGATACTAAAATTTTCGCTTTTATTATCATTATTTTTGTTATTATTATTGAATAAAAATAAATTTTATTTGTAAATTGATCTCCTTATTATGATAATATTAATTAATATTTTATTACCATTCTTATCCTTCCTGTCACTGTTTAGAGAAAAATCATTTTTTAATCTTTCCTTGGTTAAGGAATCTAGATCACATTTTCTGTTTTGGTATCTTTACTTATCCGTGTGTTTGTGTTAGAATTTTAATTTTTTTGTTATTTAATGGAATAACAGAGTTCTCATAGTCAGAAGCAAAAGTGAAAAAAAATTGCGTAGAACTAAGTGAAGATTAAGTAGAGTTACGTCATTAGAAGTTGAAAAAGAAGATGAGTTGAAATCAAAGGATTAGGGACTAAGTTGAGTTGATACAAGGAGGAATTATAACCAAATTGTATTAAGCAGCAGTTAGATCAAAGCTAATTGTTAAATTTGCTAAAAGATGGAATTAATGATGAACGACTTTGTGAGTTGTGATAGAGCAACTTAACATAAATGTTTTTAGATCATAAGGTTTTAGGGCGTATGAACGAAGTAAAAATTTGAGTGAAAAATTTATCAAGAATCGATACTAAAACTATTAAATGATATACAAAACGTTATAATAATAAACTGAGATAACACAATGCTTTACTAATATATATATATATATATTAATAATGTTTACAATATAAGTTTAAGTTAGAAACCGAGATTTAGAGATTTCTTAAGAAAGTCAGAGAACCCTTCGGAAACCTACTCTCAAGGGCTCTCAGTTAAAAATTCGGTTCTCCGTTCAAATATACGTGAAGAACACAAAAAAAGAATACTACAAAGAGATAAGTTTAAAAGGAATTTAACTGGCCCTAAATCTTTGTGGTTGCTGATCCAACCTTTAAATATTTATTTTTATTAATTGAATGACTTCTAACTTCTAATTCAAAATTGAATTATAGTTGAGAGTATTGGCTTATTTTGTTATCGGTTCACTAATTAAAGTGTGAACACAACTTATTTAGTTATTAATTAAATAGTCGGATTTCTAGTCAAATCTCCTATTTATTAAATATATAACAAAAATTTCGTCTTTCTGGCTCGGAAATGTATCTTTTGGTTTTGCTGTTTTCTTCTCCAAGTTACCATATTTTGCTGGAATATTGTAATCCTTTTATAGATATTATAATGTGGTATTTTTGTTACTAACTGCTGGTCCTTGGCTTTTGAAAGTTAAAATTTGCTGCTATTAAATAATTGGGTTTTTCAAAGCTGGTTCTACGAATTATTTTTTCCTGTTTCTTATCCATTTCTCGTGTCGTAAATGCCTTTAACTCTAAGTTTTATTAATATTTATATAATTTTCTTTTATTTTATTTTTTATATTATTAACTTTTTGTTACTATTTTGTAAATTATTATATGATATATTGTTATATATTTCTATTTATAGTAAATTTTATATTTATTTAAAATTTACATATCTTTTTAATAATTTTGGGATCATGTTTTTTTTTCAACCCATGTTTTTTTTCTAACCCATTTACATAATTCATGTTTGTAATCAAACCCATCATATTTCTCATGGTTTTTTCCTAACCCATTTACGTAATTCATGTTTGTAATCAAACCCATCATATTTCTCATGGTTTTTTCCTAACCCATTTACGTAATTCATGTTTTTTTGTATAAATAACTGTTACAAAAATGATAATCCAAAAAAATTTTTGTTATATATAATCTTTTTCACTAAAATTTCATTATTAATCATCCAAATAACAACTTAAATTAATTATTAAAATTTACATTAATTTCATATTTTATTTTTGATTTTTATACATATACAAAAAAAGTAATTTTTATATTTTAGTATATAAGATCTTATATTATTTTTATATGATTTTGTCTTATTCTTGTATTTTATATAGTAGTATATGAACGAGAAATAAAAATATTATTTAACGTTTCTAACTTATACATAAAATATATTAAAAATAAAACCAATATTTTATATCAATAAAATAAGACAGAATTATATACAAAAAATACGATCATTAATGTTTCGAATTAATGTCAATATTTGATGTTCGAACTGGATTGGAACCGGAACCTGGAAGTCTCCACACAAAATTAAAACTAGATTTAAGGAAAAAGAGAACCAAGTAGATTTTAGTTTTTGTGTTGATTAACGTTGTGTGTATTATGAACGATTAATTTTTAGAAATTAATTTTTTTTGTTTACCGGACCTGCGAACGAGCTACTATTGAAAGAGTTATAAAAAATAAATAGTTTATAGTGAGATGAGAGTTCGAAATAAAATAAAAATTGGTTAATATTATCTGAATATTAACACTTTCAAATTTAAGGTTATTGTAATAGTATTATCTCTTTCTATCATTTATTTTATTTTTAATTTAACTCGATTGTTAGTTATTTTTATTATTGGTACTATTATTTGAGTAAGATTTTTGAGGAGCTCTTATATATTTGTGTCACACATTGTGATAAGTGAATGTGGGGAGTTGGGAGCAGTGGAAATTTTTTATACATTCTAAGATGGTAATATTTTGTGATAATTACTATTTTGATCATCATTATTCTGTTGTTCATCGATTTAATAAAGTTTTAGGCTTTTAAATGTGTGTCTGACGTTTCTAACATAACTATTAGATTTTGGAGTCAAGTAATTACTTTTTAGATTAATATTAAAATATAATAATTTTAATTACATTTTTATTTTACGAGGAAAATTGAAAATTGCATTTAGACATTTGTTAGGTACTGTGATATTTGACTAAATAAAATTGTATAAACGTATAATAAAAGTTGATTATTTGTGATTTGACTTAAGACTTTTCATTGATTGACTGTACTTATTGTGTTCTGTTATAAGTTTAATAAAAGTTTAGGCCTATGAAATTGATTGTTTGATATTTTAAATAATATTTTTTTACATCGAACTCAACTATTAGATTTTAAGGCAGATAATCACCTTAATTAATATTAAAATATTATTTTGTGTGCTTCCCGACGAGATTCGTTATAATTTGTAAAAGATAATTTGAGGTTCGGGTTTTCTGTATTTTGTGAAAGTCTTGATTTACCAGGTATAAAATTTTTATAAATAGTTGAGTTGACTGATTTTAAGGATAACAAGAAAAGTCAAGAACAGTGAAATTAGGATAAGTACTAAAAAACTGTGTGAAGTGGAAAAAACAATTAAAGAATAAGGTAAGGTGTTAGAGAAATCTATCAGAATACTGTCAGTTGAGAATATTTTTGGAAAAATGAACAAGTTGGATTTTGAGCTGGTGAAAATATCTGTGAAAACTTTTAGTCGTGAACCGGCTGAATTTCTTTCATCTCGAAATATGAACAATTTTTGGTTATTATGAGGAGCAAATACTGCGAATATGGTCAGTACCTTTAAGTGATATAGTAAGAAGGGAATCTTATAATATTGATGTAAAGGAGAAATCATACCAGGAATGATTACATAATTGACGAGGAAGCTGATACCTGGTTTAATCAGCACTATGAATCGGTAGATGTTTTATTAAAGGAAACATAGGGCAGATGACTATGTTGGGAAATATATTTACTGTATGTTCAATATTTAGTTTATCAAACTTAGCCTGACTCCAACTCTTAGGTGGTGCAAATTAACAACAATCAGTAAAACAATATCTTTTATTTATATCACAATAGCACACACAAATCACAATGATAACAATAGCAAAAATCATCAAATTCAATAAATGGATCAGAAGAAATAGTAACTGTCAAATTGTCAAAGTCAATAAAATTGAATAATAATTAAATATCTGTTAAAAAATGAATGAATTAATAATAACTAAAATTTGTAAACAAAACCAATCGTACAAGTTGTCTTCGTTTAAAATTTCCGAACTATCAACTGAGCCTTTACAGTTGCTCAGAGATAGCCCTCTGATAGTAAACTTAAACATAATCCCGATCTGTTTATGTTACTACGTAACATATGTTACTAATTTACATCTATATTTATATACAGATTAGGAATTGAAAACGATAACTGGTAAAAACAGATGTCTCAAGTAAGCGGATGTGAATTTATGTCAATGATGACTCCAGGGATAAAAATGATTCTTTGGAGGAAAGTAAAATCATACAAAAGTGTAAAAATAGCATTACTGAATCCCATCCTACTGGACATCCTAAAGCACTAGAAAGAGATATGGCCAAAGCCCCTAGAAATAAAGACAAAATTATTGATTTATTGGGCAAATTTTCTGAATTACCACTATATACAGTTATTCTAGAACGAGTTGTGTGATTGATATGGGTTAACTTGGAAGAAAACAATCGCATCTTCGAGTTGTGCTTTTGGGCCTTACCCAACTCAAATATATTTTTGTCTCAATTAACCGTCTTAGCTATTGTGTAAATGTTTTTTTGTGTCAACTGTAAGAATCTAATTCTTTTGGAGTCATATTTAGTTTTTAAGAGTCACAAGAGCGCTATATTTTTTATTAATATTTTAGTGGTTAGAAAGACCATTATGACTAATTCTGGATAATTTTCAGAGATATTTGAAAAAAATTAATAATTTAAATTGATCTTTTCATAGTTTTGAATTACCCTGAAATTTTAATGAATTTATATGCTAAAATTCAGTACTTATCAAGCGAACCCTCCACTCATCCAAGTGGAGATTTTTCTTTATTATTAATCTTTGAAAAAAATTGTATCATAATCGCGTTAATTGACAATGTTTAATTTTGTGTTGAACCAGACAATTTTTTATTAAACATCTTTTAGAAAAAAAATTTACAGTCGATTAGAGTAAAATCCTAGTATCATTAACGGTAAGATGTTGCATAACAACCTAAATTTCTATTTTCGAAATCATTTTTAGATACAACTTTTATCTCATTATTGATATTTTTTGTAAATTTAATTTTCAAGAGCAATCCATCAAGAATATTTTTTGGTGACATGAAATTCTTATTTGATTAAATTGACTTTTTAATAAGGATGTTAGATAATTCTAAACTATTAATTATGGAATAATTGATTTCCAAAAATAAAGTTTAAAGAAATAAATTTAATATTAATGTATAGAATAACATAAACAATAAAGAAATTATTATTCTATATTTAAGAAAGTGATATAATATTTACAAATCTTTTAATAAGCCTGAAAATCAAAATTATCATATCTATTAAAAATGAAGATCTTGTGATGTTATTTGAAGCAACCAAATTGCAAAAATAAGATTGTGTAAGCAACACAATAAGAATCAGAATTAAAATATTGATTTTTCTTTCAAAAATTTACTTTAAAGACAAAATTTTCATATCTCCTAAATCATTTTAAAAAGAGAACAATTAGTTTCGATATAAAAAGCTAAAAGCAATAAAGCTAAAATAAATTAAAAATCAAAACATTTTATTTACTTAGATCTTATTTACAATTTTTCGTAGCTAGAAGGTCTGTTTATATTCACCATTTTGAAAGAAGTGAAAAGAAAATTGATTTCCAACATGTAGATCTCTATCTTCTCTGGCTATAATTATAGGAATTCCGTCTATAATTTTATAAGCAACTTGAATTTCTCCACACTCTAATTCTTCTTTAAGAGAACTGTAGCTAAAAAAATTCGTTAAATTAAAGCTCATTACAAAAAAAAACACTTACCCCAGCTGAATTTTAGACAAAGGACAAACTAAATAATCGATTTTTTTAGTACTATTACTTAACTTTAAAACATGCTTAAATGAACTAGCATGCCTAAACGCTGCAAGAAGCATATGAATACAAATAAAATAAATATTTATAATTATTTTAAATTTTAAATTTAATTAATAATAACATACGTTAAAACAATACAACATAAAAATGTAATAACTATATAATAAACAAATCAATGTTTAATAGTAATTTAATAGAGTAGCAGTTTCCATAACCAGTCGCGACAGTCAATCGAGATTTAGACGAGAATCAGAAGTAAAATTAGAAAAAAGTAAATTATTGCGAAATAAATTTAGTTAAGTGGTGAATAGTGGTGAAAAATAAAAAAATTGAAGTAATTTAATAAAATAGTATAGTATTACTATTATAAATAAAAATCTAAAATAATATAGCAACTACCAAAAAAAACCTCTAATCATGAATTGTAAAGTTTTAGCGCTGAAATCGTTTCAATAGAAACCTTTTGAATCTGTCTCCTCGTAATAATAGGTTATTCTAGATAATTTTTGAAAGTGATTAATATCTGTCAAAAGTATTAAATTAGTCAAACTTATTTTTAAAACATATTGTTAAATATACTTTCAGAATATTTTTTAGGATTAATGAAATAATACAAATCTAATGATGAGTAATAACATCATAGGACAAAGAATTAAAAACAAGATAATTAAAAATATTAACACATTTAAAATAATTTGATCTAATTAACCAATTTCATTCCATAGGAGCCATTTGGAGATGTTCATTTAGAGTAAAATTTACATTTTATTTGAAGATATAACGAAATATAAATTAATTTAAATCACTGCAGACATTATATGTTAATTGCGCATTGATAGACTTACTTTGCATACTTTTTTATTCTAAATTTCATCTAAAATTTGTACTACTTTCTACTTTTCGACTATAATTTCACAGTAAGATTTTTTGTCTTTGCTTTATTTTTAAACTTTATGTAACTAAAATTAACTAAAATATATCATTTTGTGTGATTAATTTTTTATTGTAATGATATTATTTTGAATAAATGTTTACTAATTTGAATATAACAATTTATAAGTAATACGCTAACATTCAATGATCTCCGAATGGAACCAGTCCTAAAATTACAATACATGTTTTTTAATTTTTATGAAACTTATATATAGTCTTAATAGGTCCTATATCAACTATTATACTTTAAGAAAATCAAATTTCTTTGCCATTTTGAGTTTTGGAATTAAATGAGTTAATGTAATTATAATATTATGTTATGCATGTTATCATTTATATATATTAAATTATACTCAATAAATCTAAAAATTCAATTTAATCACTATAAATATTGGATTTTATAATAAATAAATATAGGAAAAGAACTTTGAAAAAATTTCAATAATAACTGTATCAAATTTATATTAAGTATTTTATCAAATTATCAAATATAAGTACTTTTACGATTTGTTTAAAATTATCAAAGTAAATTATCAAAATATATAAATATTTGAAACTAACTAATAATATATAATATTAATAATTATTAATCAGTTTTGACAAATTAATGTCTGGTAGACATATATCCAGATATTCAGAAAAATTGAATCTTGCGGAACACAGACAAATATTAAAAGAACGTCGAAATGTCCACAGCAAGCAATCTAATTCTCTTCCTCCAAAATATAGATTTATAAATAATACACCTATAATTGATTATTCAAAATCAAATCTAAGCGTCAAATCCCCGGATTATGGAGAAAGCCATTCACAGACTCGTTTAGATTTAAATGAAGTTCATTTATCTCTAAATCTGTTACAATTAGATCCTGTGGACAGAATTGTTTTAAGAGTCGCAGGTGAGATAAAGTTCATATTTATTGTATTTACTTAGTATATCTTGGTTTTATTCGTTAGATGAACGAGATGCCATGCAAAAGCGTACTTTTGAAAATTGGATGAATTGTCACTTGGCCAAAGTAATTATCTTTTTATAAATATGATAAATTTCGATGTAAATATGAAGTTCGCGATTTTGAATTTCCATAATCTTAAATAAAATTTAACTTAAATTTTGTCTTAGAAAATATCAGATAGCCGAAAATGGTAAATTTACCCCATATCGATTAAATTAAATAAGAAAAATGTTATGTTCCTAGTAAAAAATAGTTTTTATCTTCTAGCTTATTTAATCGATAAACTGCACCGGAAAAAAAATTTTATGTTGCATTTATATTTATTGAAAATCTTGAGTGATGTCTGTCTCAGGAATGAGACAATGAAACAAATGATCTTTTTGGAAGAGCTAAAAATTTTCTCTTTGCTCTCATATTTTGAATTTGCGATATTCAACTTGGTCCATAAAATGTAGTTGTTTTACACACGATAAATCTGAAAATTTCTTTTCTCTACTAAAATTGATCTTTACAATTTACACTCCAGTTAAATGTCCTTAATTTCTTCTGAGCTAATTCTTCCTCTCTCATATTCTTTGTTAAATATTAACTGGAAATTGCAAATTTCGATAAGTCGATTGGGTTTGTGAGATCAAATCATTCGACGATGTTTCCTCGTTTCGGATATTGATCCCGAAAATGTAGATCAAAATCCTTTTATTGAATAAATGTACATAAAATTATTGATAAAATATAAACTCTTTACCTCTAGACTAAAGGTGAACTCTTCTCGTTCGTTGTGATTCCTCGCTCATTTCATCATGCTTTGTGCGTATCCGTTATTTGCACATGAACAATAGACGATTTGATAAATGAGCGAAAAATCCATATTATGTAATGTACTTATTTGTTAATCACGATGGTTTTCTGGCAGCGATTTCTAATTTTTTTCATTATTAGTGAAAATGTCACGTGCTTCTATTATTCCATTAAGTCTATTATTCTTGTACCAATTAATTCGCTATCTCGCATTAATATAGTTAACCAAACCCAGTTTACTTCGCCCAGAAAAAATTCTGAAAGACTGCTGATTTCCCAGACAAATTCAATCTCAACTATTTTCTGACAAAATTTCCCTATGAATCATGCAATTTTTCTTTCTCCGTAATCATATTTCTCTCATTATCGAAAGTTAAATGCCAATTTATGTTTTTTCTAGAAAATATCATCACTGGCAGTTGAAAATTTCTCTTCATTGGATAGTTTTTCCAATATCCTTACCATTAATATTGGTTCTAACAACGATCTCAATCTGGTTTTTAAATTACCTATCGTTGTTGTGATACCGTTTTAGTATCACAGATTTTGTTTTCTCTTTGACTTAATGGGATCAATAAATAAACTGTCACAACATTTCTAGATGGGTCACCTGATTTTCTTTTTCTTTAATATTTAAATTATTCATTGTTTATTTATTGATATTTATTATTATTATAGAAAGTTATTTTTTTTATTTAAATGTGATTAGTTTCTGAATCAATATCTTCTTGACTTAAAAAACATCCATTTCAAAGAACAACGAAAAGAACTACAATTTATATTTGAAAGTCTTTCTAAATAATTTGATGTCCATAAATGGCACAAAAATTCAGCTAGGGGAGCCGTTTATCTGATAAGGAAAATCAATGATGCGCTACAACTTGAAACAGAAATTATGTGGTGAACAAAAAAAATTGCATATTCTGTAGAGCGCAGCGAAATTTTTCCATCTAAACATGTTTTACATTGCATTTTATCGTTTTATGAACTGAAAAATTAATTGGTAAATACATATTTTTCCTATGAGAATGCAATGTTATTGTTTATTATGAGAACTATTTCGATGTCATTCTTGTATTGTTTCCTTAAAAATCACATTATTAAAATGGTCACCATGGGAGATATATTTTATTTTCCATTCAAAGAAAAGATTAGGAAGTCGTATTCAGTTAAATTTATATATCATTTAGGTAATTTAGAGACCAGTGAAACAATGTTCTCAGACTTTTAAGTTCAACATGACATTGTCATTTATGGAAATCTTAATTATCTGATCAGAGCTCATTTATATTGGAGACCTTTTACATAGGAAACAGTATAAATTAATGGACTGAATTTTGAAAATTTTCTGAGGTTTAATAATTCATCAAATAAATAAAATTTTAATAATGACAGAAGGTTTTATTTTCAGACTTGTTTATTTATTGCAAAACTAAAAGATCTTTGAGCATAGTCACGGTAGAAATATTTATTTTTTCTGTAATATTTTCCCCATTCTTAAAATTTTATTTTCTAACAACCGAAATTCTATTAATGCATATATTAATGTATTAATGTAATATAAATAGAATTTTTTTTATTAAATATTTATAGTTTACATATTAATTTAAACTTTATAAGTTATAATTTGGTTGTGAAAGTGTGGAGAAATGTATCTAATAAAAAAAATAAAATCTAAATAATCATAATAATAACAATAATAATACAGTCAACCCTGTTCAATATGAACACGAGCGTTCCAATTTTTTCAAATGTTCATATTAAAAAATAATAT
>JBBMKC010213931.1:0-12791 GCA_037834085.1 Bipalium vagum | reverse complement strand
TATTTCAAGAATAATCTCCAGATGAAGATCAGTTTCAGAAAAGTATATAAGCAGGGGGATTCTAGCATAATTTCACCCCTTCAGAGAACGTGCGAAATATCTGCGACAGAATATTGTGCTACGACAGCAGAATCTACGACAGAGGAATCTACGACCGAATAATCTACGAAAGAGGAATCTACTATTTTTGCTACGACTTTTTGCAGGAGATATTTGTCGCACGGAGGAAGATATTACCATCAAGTATTTTAATAATTGCCGTACTAGGACTATGCTTAAATTCTTCATCAGTGGGTTGTCGGTGAGCAACCGTTAGGGCTGAGACGATAGCTCGGGAGATTTAGCGGGAAATAAACTTTAAGATTTTCCCTTTTTTTTTGTTTTATCTTATTTTATTTTAAGTAAACATTAATATTGATTAATATAGTGTATAAGTAATATTTTGTTTTAATTGGACTTTAAATTAAACATTATATTTTAATTGCTGTTTGATATTAAAAGTACTTATTATTCTATTATTAATATTAATTCATTTGATTGTTGTTTGATAAGTTTGATTTGAAAGTTTGTGAAACATTTCAGACATTAATTGTGATCCCAGACTTCTGATTATCTGTTTGTGTAGTTTTGTGATTGTGTGATATAAATACAATTGTTGCTTTATTGATTGCTTTTACTTGCACCGCCTAGGAATTGGAATCAGGTCTAAATTTGATTCACTAAATAGTGAGCAAAACATATTTTGCTTTTGATTGATGGCTGGTTTTAATCTAAATCTTGACATTACACATTTTTTTAAAATATTTTTTAATTTGATGCATTCTGATTCATCGAAAAAATCTATCGCAATTCATTAATTGGTTAAATCATCTGAAGATAAAGAGTGGCCCATATATAGATGCCGCCACTTCTAACAATTGCTTTGAAAGATTAGGCTACTAGTAAATAAAACAAAGACATTTTTGAAATCGTATTATATTGATCTTTTTATTGAATAATTTATTTAGTGATAATCCTCTAGATGAAGAGACAGCAACACGAGTTTAACACCAAGGCAATTATTGCTGTTTTCTAAGAAAATTCAAAAAATAAACTGATTACGGTTAATCACTTTTGGCAGCAAAATATTAAAGAGAGAAAAATTCGGAATGTGATATCACACTTTCTGAAGATTGGAGTAACAGATTAAAAGTCAATTCCAGGTGGTAAACCAGTTGTAAACACTCCCAGAACCTAAAGAAAAGTGTTGAAGCAAGCGAAAAACAACAGATCACTGTCAGAGCACGTGTCATCAAAGCAGTTGCATCTGATTCGTAGTACCTATCAGAGAGTGAAAGAAGCAGAGAAAGCCTAAGTATAATAAAGGTCAGATACAGCGTTCAATTAAGGGATCAGCTAAGCTTTACAAGGATAGTCTTCCAAGTGGCAAGAATTACTTCTTTGTTTTGGATGACGAAACAATGTGCCACTAGATCCGACGCAAGTGCTTGGTAATCAATATTATTTGTCGGATGATGAAGCGGAGACACCAGTTGAAGAAAGTGTAGTTCAAACCTGTAAACTTAAAAAAGGTTTATGATCTGGCAAGCGTTGGCAGAAGATGAATCTGTTTCAGAGCCGTTTTTGACTAATGGTACTGTTAATGGTGAAATTTATCTAAAAGAATGTATTGAAAAGCGTCTTTTGCCATTTTTACAAAAGTTGGATGTCCGAAGGCCAATTTTAATTTGGCCTGATCTGACAACTTCGCATTTTTGTAACATCGTGACGGCCAAACTCAGGGAAGAGAGCGTCGACTTTGTGCCACAGTTACGCTCAATTGAAAAATTTTGGGCCCTTTGTAAGCACAGATATCACATGCTGAATAAACCAGTTGACAGTATACCAAAAATGAAACGAATCTGGACACGCATCTCTAAGGAAATTGTAACTGAGTCTGGAAAAACCTTTTTTAAACACTTTCGACAAAAATTACTCACTTGTTCCGTAAAAGGACCACTTTCTGTTTAAATTTTGTAAAAAAAATGTTCTTGAATATAAATGTTATCCGTTCTAAAAGTTTACTTATGCTCATGTTTGTTGATTTACCAAATGTAAGGGTTTGACTGCGCGGTATCTATATATGGGCCACCCTACATATTCTCTCTTGTACTTCTCATGAAAATAAGGAAAACAATATTATTGAAATTCTCCTTTCCAAGTGGGTAAAAGTTTTTGGTAAAAACGATATTACTTATGGGTTGGTCTAAAATTTAATGTATCCATTAAATCCGTAAAACGTAAAATATATTTTTATATCGTATTTCTACTGGAACAAAAAAATTTCACAATTCACAACTTCCAAATCTCATGAATATCTTGACCCATACCATTCAGATTTTACGGATTCCGAAATTTGAGCAGGAAATGAACTCAGACGAATCATGTCCATTACTGTCAAAAACAATAACAATTTATGCCTTTTATCAATGTCGTGTATATAAAGTTTTAAATTTCCTAGATTGTTGGGGTTTTTTCTTTCAGATAATTCTAATTTCCTTAGACAATCCAACCATGCTTAATTCTCTTTCATCTCATCAGATATGTAAATTTCGAGTCTGACAAACCGGTTATACTCAAGTGATTGTCATACAGTTTTTGTTCAATTTAATCATTTTGTCCATGAATTAAATTGGCCCAGACTGTTTTGCAACGAAAGCAAATTATCAATCTTGGTGGATGGATTGAGTCAATTTTTGTAAGAAAAAATAGATGATTTTATTTAATTGATTTCATAATTGAAATTTTTAATACATAAATTTTTCATAATCCCACGACTGTTTTGCTTTTTCCTAAAAAACAAAATATTTTACAGAAAATAATTTTCCATTGGTAACTATTTTGTTTGAAACAATTAAGAAAAAAGCATTCATTCGAAATTAAAATTATTATTTGGTTTAATAGAATTAATTCTTTTAATAATATTTTAAAATAAAACGTTTATTTATAACTATCACATTTTAATTATGTTTTTAAATGTGATTGAATATTAAATTTTTAGTATATTTTCAATGTTATATATATATATATATATTTAACAAATATAAAATTAAATATTTAAGTTATACGAAACCACGATCCATACACAATATTATAATTTCATATATTTGTTTTAATTAATAATAATTTATTAATATTGATATTTTTATCTAACTTCTATAATCATTTTGAAGATTACAATTTGCCTAATACATTAAAAAAGGTTATTTAAACAATTTGTATATTACAGTAAAATTATATACGATTTTAAAAAGTTTCATTTTTTATTTATAGGGAGTTTTGATAGTGTTATATTTTGACATAAATAATTAGACAAATTTAAACATTAATATTTAGTTTTGATGGTCAATTAATATTTTAAAGAGTTTTCGTTTCAGTTTAAAATATTTAAAGAAACATTCGGTTTTTAGATACATTGAAAGATGTGGCTTGGTTTTGTTCATTTTACTCATACAAGGAATTCGCATTTCATCACATTTACCTCGTTTTCGTCCTACAGTATATTGTGATAATTTATTCTCTCTAAGTCTTTAAATTATAATGATGGAAATAATCTCCTTATATATTTTCGGAATTATGCATAATCTACCATCATTAAAGCAAAGAAAATCAAAGAAGATACGAAATATGAATATGAACATGCATTAATTTAATCAAATTCAATAATGCACAACAGTAATTCCATAGACATTATCTTCGTGGTTTTTTCATTCTCTGCAATTTCAGTTTCTCAATCAAAGAAATTTACGGTAGTTTTATAAAATATTTGAAATATGACAAAACTTTGACGACATAAAAGAAATAATATGCATGAAAAATTCATCATTGATTATATTTTCATTAGTTAATTAATTTAATGTAATTTTTCAAATATTAAATGAATTAATTATTTCAAATAATTAAAATATTATTATTATTATTATTATTATTATTTTCATCATTTTCTTTTATTATTTTAATTTTATTTTTTTATTATTTTAATTTTAATTTTAATTTTTATTATTATTATTTATTAATCTATGTTATTTTTATTTTTATTCTTATCCTTTTTTTTTATTCTTTTTAAAAAATTTTTTATATTTTTTTAATATTATTATTATATTAATTAAAATTGTTAAAAAAATAATTTATTCATCACTTCATGTCATTAGCAAATCCCATTAAGTATTATCATGATTATTTGCTAAGATTAAGTGTTTCCGTACATGTGTAAGCGTAAATTAATAAATAATCAATTAAAAATTAATGAATTTATTTTTCTATTTTTAATATCAATAAATAATTTTACGGGAATAAGATAGAAAATTTTAACAAATGGATAAAATAAAAAAGTTTTCCTTAATATATCCCTAATATATTTCTAGTTTAAAATAAAATATAAATACATCGCTCTTTATATTCATGGAAAGAAATGCATGACACGGGTAACAATTTTCCCCTTTCGTTATCGTTTCGTAAATCGCCGTGCATGTTTCTAGAAATCAAAAACCTCAATGAATAGATAATGTATGAATTGCTTGTTTTATGTGATAATTGCAGACTATATATATATAATGAATTAGGGAGATATTATTATTTATATGTGTAATTCACTGTCTAAAAGTACAAATTTATCGATAATTTGCGACTTGAAAATAGGATCCCTTGAAAATCTGCAGTACTGTAACGAAAAAATAAAAAATGGAAAATTATCTTCCCTCAAAAATTCCATTAAGCCCGATAAGAAAAATAAAAAAAATAGTCAAAATTAAAAAATAAAAACAGAAAATAATAATGTCTACATAAAATTAAGAAAAAAACTAGACGTTTTTTATCTATACCGAAATGGATTTTGCTGTTTTAAATCAGAAATAGATTTTCTCTATTGATAAAAAAGAAAAGAAAGGAGAAAGTGATCCGATGAGGTAAACATTTTCTATGTTATGATTATATTTGACTATTTTTTTCATAATCGTAGTGATCGGGTCTTGAAAAAGTATTTCAGGAATATGATTTTTCCTTTATATTTACATAATACGGGTTTTTATTATATTTACATAATTATATAAATTATATTATTATTTTTGAATTAAATTCTTATATAAGAATTTTATTTGTCAAATAAATTTAATTTCAGTATTCACTAAAATCAGTTCGTTAAAACAAATATATCATTTTAAATTAAATTAATATAAATTGAGTGAATTAAATGTGACAATATTAAATTTAATTATTTATTTAAGTCATTTTTCTGTTGAAATAATAAAAATTTTCCACAAAAATCATTATAATCAATGGTTAGGAAAATTTATTATTATTATTTTTATAGATTTCCGTTTAGAGATCGATTTTCAGATTAAGAGTTCAATTGAAAAAAAACACAAAAAGAAAACTATTTCTTCCTGTAGGAATAAGAGTTAAGAATAAATTCTTGATTTCCTTTATAGTTACCAATTTTTATTGTCATCTCAAAAGACAATAAAGCCATAAAAGTTAATATGAAATCAATAATCATCAGCTTTGTGGAAATGTTCATACGATAACATTAATTGAGTTGGTCGAGAGTGCACTTAGGAAAATTTAAGTCTTTGATCCTAATATTTTACAAATGATAATTATATTTAAAATGACTGAAATAATTTATTTATTACAGTGACGGGAATGTTGCAAAATTTAATTATAATAACCAATGAAGGGAAGATAATTCATTTATATCCCTCCATGTCCAACACTGATGGTTTGAGATTTTGCAAGAGTCTTCATAAATCTTTCTCTTTCTTTCTCTTGATATATAAAAAAGAAAATTAGAATTATTTTAGGATTTCCTGTACGAATTTCTCACAATATTTCTTTGAAATTTCAATTAAGTATATTAAATATTTTTTTGTAAAATTTTTTAATTTATAAAAATAAATAATGATTTTTGATATTTCAGTTTTCTATTTAAATATTTTATTATATCACTTAATTATGGTAAAAAATTTTTTTTAATTAACAAATTATTATAGAGGAGATCAAAATTTTACGAAAAAATATATTTCATAATATTGGTTAATTTATTTTCTTTTAAATTATAAAAAAAATATTAATTTAAATTTATATTAAGGTTTTCAAATTGAAATTTCGGTTTTTAAATAATATTTAATACAGTTGTTTTAATATTGTTTATATCGTCCATATTAAGAAAACTTTTAAATTCAATTTAAAATCTATGATCGATGTCAAGTATGAAAAATAGTTTAAAAATTTTTATTAAATTTATTTAACTGATTTAAATATGAATGAAAATTTCCCAAATGAAGCACAAATTTGGCATAGAATGCTGTGTGAATTTAAACGGTGATCAAATGATATCGTTGCCATAAAAATATCAACAATGTTTATGTTTAAAGGATTGATGTTCGCAAATGTCAAAAGTGATTCGTAATAATGATCTCAGTTTGGAGAACAAACCACAGGAACGTCGATAATCTGTGGTGAATAATGGTGTCATCGAAACAGATACAAACAAACATTAAAAGAATTGTCTGTTTTATTAAACTGTAGTGTCAGTAATGTATGAACCACATAAATGAGATAGGCAAAAGGAGTAGCATTTTCTTCGTGGCAAGAAGTTTGATAAATGCATTACATCTGACTCGGTTCTTTAATGAGAAGTACAGTCCCTGATATGACAATGGCAGTTTAATAAACGACAGTTTGATCAAATATTGGGAAGAGGTTGTACAAAAAATAGAGAATAAATACTTGATTGACTTCGTTTTTTTATTTGTATAAATGAATTTTAAATTGAAAACCGTAATATAAAAAAAATATATCTTCTCTGATAAAAAACCCGTTTTTTGACGAAATAAACTGAGTGTGAAGAAAAGACTTTTAAATATGAATAAAAATTTTTTTTATTTGAAAATGCTTTTGAAGTGTTTAAAGTTTTTGAGAAAATAGACAGGAAACCAAAAAATCAACATTTTTGAAAAAAACAATTTGTGATATTTTTTTCAAACCGTTTAATGTAATTAAAATTGATTTTATTTAAGCATTTCTTTACAGTAAAAAATATTTTAAGCATAAAACAAAAATTTTGCATTTTTCAATGACGAAGTTACTTGTTTTTTAATCGCAAAACCTTCTATGTAATCTTGATAGAAAACTTAGTGAAGGTCAATGTTTAAGGGTAACATCGTTGTTAACATTTCTGATGTATTATAAAATTATATATTGATCATTCCCGTGGTGAAAATTTATTTTTAAATATAATGAAAAATCAATGTTTATACATTTTATTTTTTTCTTCAGGAAAATATTTTTAAAAAAAATATTTTAACACATCTGTCAACCGAATATGTGGAATGACTCCGTTCCTGCAAAGTACGGAAGGTATAAAGGAAGAGTTTATTTTTGTTATTCGAACAGACAATTGATATTGAAAATATTTTTTGTATTAATTTTCCCAATATATTTTAATGCATTCTCAAAAGAGTCTGAATCCCAGAGTGTTTTAAGTCTGAAAATATTTTTTCTGAATTTTATATATAAATATAAATATAGGATGAAATATAAAAAGAATTGATTCAAAGAAATATGAAGCGTTATTATTTTGTTTTTAACAAATCTCGGTGATTATATAAAAACAGCATAATGAGTTCGCACTGTTTGTCATTTTCGCTTTGTATGTAGTTTAAAAAGCTGGTTTTTATAGCGTAATTATTTTATTTTATATTTTCACACTTTCAATTACTATTAATAATATAATAAAATAATTATAACAGTAAAGAGAGGTATTTATAAAATTCTTATAAATAATAACAGTAATAATAATAAATAATACAATTAAAACAAAGTGAAATTTAAAGAAACATTTTTCGTTAAAGAATTTTTATAAATATCTGAATTAAAATTTTTAAAATTGGGAAATTTAATTAAAATATTTATTAAAATATTTTATTCAAAATTTTTCAAAAATATTTCAGATTCCAAATCCAAAACAGATCAAATATCCGATGAAAGAGCCAAAAATTATTAATTATTATGAACTCCTTACTTATTCAATATAGCTTTATTTCAATATCAAGTCTGACAATTGTTACAGTAACAAATAATAATGGTAACCAACAATGCTTACAAAGAATAAAAGAATATTGAATGCTCGTACACATCTGTTTTAATATTGTTTTACTGAGTTTTAATATAACCAAAGAGATCCAATATGATATTATAATATCTCGAAATCGTTGACCTCTGTATTTATACAAGGTGCGACAATATTTATTAAGTAAACTTTGCTTTTCAACGTTTTCTATTGACATAAATTATAACTATATAATACTTATTTTTCACTCATTATTGTTAAATACCGTTCATACGTTCATACCGTTCATAGGGCCACCCCTATAATTTCCATAAAATGATAGATTTATAATACTACAATTAAAACACTAGAAATTAGTACCCTGTTTTCATTCCTTTATTTGTATTTACCTCTTGTATCCTTCTTCGTATGTTTTCATAAAGATTTCTCTTGCAGTGACTCAATATTTGCAAGTCTATACATCTGGCTTTCATATCAACCAACAACGGCTTAATTATATTCAGATCGGGTGATTAATCTAGACTTATGGTATGGAGCTCCGCCTTGTTGAAATATATTCTGTGCCTCATATATTGGCAGTTAATATCTCTTCAATTCATTCTGGTAGGCATCAGAATACTTCTGATCCGGACAGCTAATGAGAACTCTGGTCCATCTTCTTTGATTGCCTCCAAACCATCAAACTCTTTTCTCCAAATTTAACAGTTTTCGTGGTATATCTCTGATTATACCTGGATCCTAGCAGTCTGCGACGGTATTCTTCTTCTATAGAACAGCTCTATCCCGCTTTCATCAGTAAAAATTACCTTATTCCAAAAAGGAGGAAGCCGTTTGCTATAATCTATGTACCACTTGAAGCGATTCTTGATATATCTCTCATTTAAATATGGTTTCTTCGCTGTAATTCGTCCGAATAATCCATACTTTCTAAGAAAGCGCTTTACAGTACTAACTGAGGAAGTTTGGCTTGATTTCCAATCAATAAATCATATGATGTTTTCTGGGAATTTTGCTTTGACATCTGAATAAGTGATCTTGATGATCTTTGTGTATTTTTCGACCTACGACCACTTTTATATAAATTTACCAATGTTCTATGTTGCTGCTGATTCCGTATAATATGATAAACAGCATTTCTTGAAAAATTGAGTTCAACTGAAACTTTCCTCTGAGACAATCCCTGCCATGTTTAATAAAAGAATTTCTAAAATTTAAATAATATATATTACTTAATCATTAGTAAAATGTTGTATATATAGATTTTATTGAATAATAATTTAATTTTAATTTAAAAAACACCTTATTATAACAAATGTGTTTTAATAATTAAAAAATATTTATTTATAATAATTTTTAATGAAATGTAAAGGTAACATCTAAATTAAGTAGTTAAAATCATAAAACTTATACTTTAAACCATAATCTACTGTAATGTCCATTTTTACATGATAGCCCAAAACATATAGACTGCATTGTATAATAAAATATAATATTATTTATAATTTAAAAAATAAAATATTTAAAATATATAGTGAAACCTCTATATAACGACACTTCTATGAAACGATATCTTCTACATAACGACAGTTCGGTCGTTCCTGAGGAGTGTCGTTATAAAGAGGTTTACCTGTATTAGGTTCTAACATAAATTGCCGTAATTTTTTAATGTTCATTTATAAACCAGAAACATATCTTATAAACACCATTTATTTTAATATAATAATAATAGAGTAGTTCGTGACATAATCTGAGTCATTGGTGATAACCTGATTCCAACTTTCCATTAGTTTGTCGAAGCCACTACTCCAAATATCTTTGAACTTAGTCCCAAGAAAGTTGTTCAGGCCTTTTTAAAGGTCCTCTTCATCACTTCAGCTTTTCGATAAGTCTTTTCTGTTGAATAGCCTTATTTACTCTTTGTAATTGGGATAAAGGTTCTTATCAATTGCCTGGTTACCAGTGCAAAAGACCCTCATAGTCCTATCAAATATATATCATTATCGTCTTTGGATTGGTCTTGTTGAACTTTAGTCTTTGGTGTGCTTTGAGGACAAGCCCATTCCTTCCATTGCCTGAAATTAGCATTCATTTTAATGTATTCGTTTTTAACTATTAAATTATTTTTTAAAACATTAATGATTTGTTAATAATAATAAAAATTAAAAAATATCTTGAAAGAAAAAGAATTAATAATATTTATTATTAGCAAGTTTGGGAATTCCTTCATATGCAAATATAACAATATAATCACTTATCTTTGTAGGCCTTCAAAATAATAAAAATATTCCAAACAATAAATAAATTGTTTTAAGTACAAAATGAAATAACATTGAACAAAATTATTTGATAAGAGAGTTATGTTATAACTTTTTATACTAAGATTGGAGCCTCCACAAAGTTAATAATGTGCTTCTAAAGTTGTAGTTAGATCTAATGATTTTTTTGTTGGTCTTTTTTGGCAATTTTTGTTTTATTTATTTAAGGTGGTTTACTTCCTTTTGCTACTTTATTAAAATAAATTAACCAGTTTTAAGTTTTTTAAACAGATACAACATGCATTCTGTTTTGATTTCAGAATGAGGAGGAAAATATAATTCAATACCATATGTTGCAAGTATAATACAATAAATGCACAACCGATTTTATTTAAATTTTCAATAACAAACATGTAGCAAGTTTATATTTATTTTTTGATATAATCTCCACCAGCGTCCACACATTTTTGACAGCGAGACAGCAAATCCAAAATACCTTTTTCACAAGAGGTTTCGGAGTACAATTTCAACAAATCCATGGAATAGTGCCGCAAATGAAAGACAATCAAATAATTTCATTCGAAAATTCTTCTTTATTTGTCGGAAGAAGTGAAAGTCACTGGAAGCCAGATCGGGCCTGTGTGGTGGGTGAGGAACAAGTCACCACATGAATCAATTGTTGCTTTTGTCAGATGGGATGTGTGAAATGGGACATTATTATGCAAGAGCCACAGTTCATTCTTTTCTTTTTTTGCTGTTTTTCTCTTATTTCCTTTATAAGTTGTGTATAATATTCTGAATTGATTTTGACATCAGATGCAACTCCTAGCTTTTTGTATATCTACAAATTTTTAGTCGGTGTTGTTGTAAATCACCTGTGTAAAATCATGGCCCCAATCTAATTCCCATTTCATTCAGCAACATATGCAGCGTACTTTTTGATATGTTTAGACGTTACGCAAGGTCTCTAGTTGCAAAACGACGGTCTGTAATGATGATTTGTTGCAGGATTTCTTTCTTTTCAACTTCAACTTCAGACGTCTCCTAATTAAAAATACTAGTTTAGACACTTTTGAATTAGCGAATCCAATTATAAATTGTTGCTTTACAGGAGCACTCACTCTTGTTAGTATCCAACAGTTGATTGCTAATTTCAACTACGATATTCAGTACGAAATTTAAAATTGTCTGCCATTTTTTGTAATAGTACAATTATCAAAAAAAGTCTTCAATTCTTCATCATCAAACTTTTTCGGGCCACCAAATCGATCAATTGTCCTTGATGTTGAAATCATTTTTTGAAACCGATGAAACCATTCAAAACATTATGTTTTTGACAATGCAATTTTTCCATATGCTCCATCTAATAAATGGTGACTAAGCGGTTAACTAAAGAAGAATATTAAATATAAATAAATCATTCTTTAATTTGATAGATAAATAGTGATACTTTAAATAGTATATTTATTATTTATGTACTACGAAGAATTTTAAAACTGTGAAAGTTTTGTCGGATTCCGGTTACTTATTCACACACCAAATATTTCCTGTCAAGTCTAAATATTTACTGGGCGTACCAAGTATATATACATATTAGTCCGTTTTCGTGTTTTTCTTTTTGTAGGGTGTGCCCGTGAAATGTATTCTTTTTATGAATATTTTGATAATAATAAAAAACTTGTTAAAATATCAAATATTTCGGGACAGATTTTGGTCTCTGCAGAAAAATGAGAAATCAAAAATAAATTTTCCTACTCCCAGACGTCAAAGAACGAATATTCTTCGTCCGACCAACAAAACCACAGTTGTTATAAAACCTTAAATGCGGTAGCGACATGTTTGTTACAAAAGTTCTCATTGACTCTACATTTAAAAGTTTAATTTTTGAGTAATTTCTCTGAATGCTAATGTCAAAATTTTCTTTGGCGGAGTAAAAATGAAAATTTCAGATGGCGCCAATTTTAAATAGAAAATAGTCATAACTTTGAAAAAATAAATAATTAATATTTTTTATTCTGACCGCGATCATCAAATTATAATTTTTCGTTCTTATGAATTGCGAAAGACGAAAAAATCAATTTAAAAATATTAATGATTTGACAACATTCTTTCTTTTACAAGTATTATGCAAATTTATATTTTTTTGAATGTTTAAGTGAAATTTAAAAATTAAAATAAAATACAAAGATTTACAACTTAATTTTATTTTAATGTCACGAGAAAATATTGATAGAATAAATCAATGCAAAAGTTTCAATTCCCCATATTTCGTACATAATTACAAATTTTTTTATTTAGGTCTTTAATTTTATTTTGGAAAAGTCATCTTCATATAACTAAGTAGACCTAATGTCTGTTAATAATAATAATAATAATAATAATAATAATAATAATAATAATAATAATAATAATAATAATAATAATAATAA
>JBBMKC010213920.1:0-12791 GCA_037834085.1 Bipalium vagum | reverse complement strand
CAAATGTTTAGCTAGAATAATGTTAAATATTAATTTATTTAAACAAAAACTACTTAGTATTTAATATGTTAAAAGTAATAAAGCTTCTTTTGGAAGATCCTGTATATTAGTTATAATATTAAATTTGAATGGTAAAACGTCTATTATAATGTCTATCATAAATACTTGGACCAGGTATGAACATATAATTGTAAATTAATTAAAGGATTATATTTGAAAATACAGTTTATGCTGGTAATGAAAATGGAATTTGTTTTTACTTACTATTTCTTTTGTAGTAAATAAGCGCATGAATTAAATAAAAAGATGGATTCTATCCAATATAGGAGCGTCATCAAATTTTTGACTTGTATGGCGAATCTAATGCCAATATTCACATTCAACTTTCCTATTCGTACTGTCATAAATGTTCTTCAAAAGACGACAATTTATTTCGGATTGCGGAATTTAGTCGTGATGGAAAAGTGTTTATGATGAGGGCTTCTTGGCCATCCTATACAAATTTATGAAAAAAATTTAAAGAAACTATGCGAATAAACTGGTCATACACAAACGAAGAATTACCATTACAAAACGAAAAAAAGATTGTCCTCTCTCAACTAATTCGTCGTTTACTTTTTTCCTTGGTTTCCGAACAACCTGTATATTCTAGTTATTCATTTATATTAAAATTGATTGCTTAAACATTCTCAAATAACTTGTTTATAAAGGAAAGTATTTTTATATTTGAAAATGGAAAAAAGAGTGAAAAAAATTCTGAATAAACTAGCAATTCAAAACAGATATTGTTTCATAGGAAAATACCTTATTACGGAGTAACTAAATGATTTTCATTACCTCTCAAAGCTGTCTGCTTCTTCGACTAATCAGTCTATTTTTGACATTCTTCCAAATCTCTTCATCGATCACAACGTTGTCATATACGACCACATTGCGGTTATTGTTCAAGAATAAAATAATTTGATTTATTCCATCCACAAAGATTTATAATTAGAGCCGGGGGCTCGTGGATCCCATCAAGCTACCAAACACTCGGAGCATTTGGATGTAAAATAACAGAAACTATTAATAATTCAATTATGGAAAAATGTGCAGCCAGGACGATCATTAATACCCATAATATTTGGAAAAAATTCTTAGCCAGAGCAGAGACAAACATCTAAAAACTTTCCCGTGTCAATGACAACCATATCTTTGATTTGAAATAAGTCACTGTTTTTGTTTTTGTTTTTTTTTGTTTGTTTTTTAGTTTTTGTTCAAATAGAGAAATAAACATTGAAATAGGCCGTAATATTATTATCAAATGAAAGATATTAAATTGTCTGATGTGAAATATAGGAATTTAATTTTTAATTTGAAAATTATTTTTATGTGATATTAATAATATATCAAATGAAGACTCAAAATACAAAAAAAAGTTTTAATGTCATAGTGAGTAAAAATAATTTTGGGAAACTTAAAGATAATATTTAAATTCTTATCTTTGAAAATTATGTATTGATTAAAAATTGTATTTCATTATTATAGTAAAATATAAATTACTTGCAATTTGTTTTAATCTTATATATATTAGTACCGATAAAAAGTCTTTATCGCTAAAGTGACCAAATTATTTCTTATTGATATAATATTTGTTTTAAATAATCAATTAAATAAATAAATGAAAGGTAAATTTAAAAAAAAAGCTTTTTCTTCTTTCATTTTATTTCCGAAAATATCGCACACACTCTGTATGTCTCTGTTCGACAAGAATAGTCAAAGTAGTCAAGTTGGAAAAGGAAGAGTAGAACACGGGAAGCATTGCAGCCATTTCTGAGAGATAACAAAAATTTGTGTAAAGGAATAATTTCACACCATGATAATGCTCGATCACATAAAGCTAAACCTACGGCCAATTACTTGAGTGATATGGGTATTGTGTGGCTTCCACATTTTTCTTACAGCCCAGACAGAGAACCATGTGATTTTTGGCATTTCAAAAATCTAAACATTTACTGGGCAGAAGAAGAGTTGGATAATGCTATTCATGCATTCTTTGATACAATTCCTTCTCAAGACTGGCACAAAGTCTGCCATAAATTGGAGGACAGAATGGATTGCTGTATTCAGATTCAGGGGTATTACTTTTAAAAATTTTGTGTAAAAATTTCTTTAAAATTCTTTTCATTTTAATGCTTAAGACTTTTCATATCTACTAATATACATATATATATATATATATATATATATATTGTAGAAATATTTTAATTTACTATGGTTGATTAAAAATATTAAGATTAAATTATGGAGGATTTAGAACTTGTTCATCAACCTTGGACTTTAAATTATGACTTGTTTCAAGAATGCATTGAGTCAGAATCTCAACAATCCGCAGGTGAGCTCCCTTATAAATCTGAATGTTCTCAGAGGACAATCTGTAGCAACCTTCATCGTATCGAACTAAAATAAATGGATGAAAATGGATATCCCATGAAATTCCAGAAAGCAACATGATCAATCCTATTCTTCTGTCCTCTTCATTGCTCTCACATTCTAAAACTAGTGGTATCTTTGATTCACTTGTAACATCAAAAAAGAAATTGATCCAATACGAAAATCAACATTTTAAATTGCACTGTGTGTACAAAAGGCATCAGATTATATTAACAGCTAAAGTCCAAAATTAGGTCAATGAAATACTGCTTTGTGTCTGGTGGTCCAAAATATACATGGTGCAATATATTTTGACTTACTTAATCAAACTTTACAACGTTACTGTCAAAAATTAGACTGAATGGATAAGGATCTTCATCCTTAAGTAGTATATACCACAAAGATAATATTGTTACATGAAAATGCTCGACCACATGTAGCAAAACGTCTAGATGAAAATCGAAGTATTACGCTAGGACGTTTTTTCCCATTTGCCATACATCCCTTTTATAAGGCACTATCATACTATCACTTCTTCGGGTTCATGCTGCAATACATGGCGAGAAAAAATTTGAAAATAATGAAAATTGAATTAACACTTATTTTGACTGAGAGGTGCTTGTTTTCTTGAACAAAGGGATCATTCCTTTGTATTGCAAGATGACGAAACATCACGAATACCAGTGGTGTTTACTGTTCTGTTGTTGTTTACTTATTTTTATTTTTCTATAATAAATCTTGCAAAAACAAAATTCTTTTTAATCACCTTAGTAACAATAGGTGCTACATTAAAACAAAAAAATGAATAGCTTAACAAAAATTCAAAAAAATTTTTAAACCCGACGGATAATCTTATATTAAATTGTTTAAATTACCAATGTTATCAGATTTAAATAAATTCTTATAAATAAATAAATATTATTGCGCACTTAATTTTCATTTCACAGAAATTGAAAATTTCTAAAATTAATTTTAACCAATCAAATTTAATGTCACATTAAACATTGAATTTCTTTAGTATAAGCGATTTTATCAGATCAAATATGTAAAAGAATACATTTAATTTTGACAAAGTTTTATTTTGTTCAAAAGAATCAATGTTTTTTTCATAACCTACAGAAATATCCATGTATTTTGTCTGACCTACAAAATTATGTTGTTTATTTGACCTACAATAAAAAACCAATGTCAATAATAACAAGAAAGAAATTGACTACCAACAATTATTTTTTTATTAACAAATTCATTGTTTTGGAAATTCATGTTAAAAGTAACCACATAAATCCTTGAAGAAAATCACCTCTGAGGTGAGTATATGCTCCATGCATATCTTTCAGCCTTTTTATCTAGTTGTTGCAGCTTTCGACGTTCAGAATGTGGACATTGCGGTCATAATCAACAAACGGATATTTATGACAAACCGATTCATGTATACATGTGTTGTTATAGTCACGATATATTCTTGCTTTATCAGTGTATATTGTGCTGTCTTGAGCTTTAGCCTTGTGGTTTAACATCGTTTCATCAATTTTTTATGATATCTCATTGTTGAGTACCATTATTGAATAAAAAATATTGAATCTTCAGTCGTTAGTTTTAGAGCTTCATCGTACTAGCTGCACATATTGAATTATTTTTTAAAATAATCTTATTATAAGTTTAATTTATGCAATGTGTGAAAAATGACGGGTTCATCACCCAATGTGTATAATTTGAACTACAATATTGCTATGGGTAAAAAACAAAGAATTGTTCTTTAATTTTAATTTTAATAAATTTAATTTCGTCTTCTACTGGTATGTTTTACTTAACCGTTTTCTCTCTTTCTCTCTTACCATGACGTCATTTTCGAAATCCTTCTGGCCTCAAATTTTATTTATTTTTGATTTCTTTTAAACCTGTCTCAAAATTCTGAGCAATATATTTTATCATTATTTATATATTTTCGTAACATTACAAACAGAAAATAAAATAACTCAAAATATGTTCACTCAACAGGACACGGTTTCAATTATGGTCTAATAAAATTAATAGAAATCCTCATATTGTTTACTTATGGAGCGTGAATGTGGTTTTATTTGTTGCTGGATTTTATTGACGTTAAATTAGAAAATTAGATTGCCTCATTAGCAAGGGCCGTGTTTTATCGTAATTTTCAATTTTCTTTTGTCTGTTAGATCAATAAAAATCAATTAATTCTACTTTAAAATTCGTATCGAAAAGATTTTTATTTATTAACTATGATTTCTTTGTTTTAATCTTCAAACAAAATATACATGTATTTTTTTCCTCTTTTTTTTATGATATAGAATATTAATTTCTTGTTGAGATGATCTTGGTTGAAAGATTCTTTTCATCAGATGCAATTGGTAATTAAGAATCATTTAATTAAAGGTAATTAATTAGTTGACTCTCAAAAATTGTCAAATTAATAAAATTAATTTTGTGAAAATTTTTATTTTTTTAATGAAAACTAATAAATTAAATACAGTGAAACCTGTTAATTTCGGCACTCAACAATTTTTTTAATAGAAATTAAATATTGACTTTCATGAACCCTCTATAATTTGGACACCTTTATATTTTGGGCAAAATATTCGGTCCCAATGCTGCCTAACATTGTCAGGTTTTACTGTAATAATAAAAATATTAAATAATAAAGTAATCTGGAAAATTATATTTAGGTTTATTGAAAAAACTTGCCAAAAATGTTTCAAATATTTTATGAACCCTTATCGTCGTAAAAACGCTCCTGTTAAATCGACTTCTTATTAACATTCATAATATTTACTTAACTAATTGTCAGAAATATACGAAGTATTATAAGTGAATTTACAATGACTATTATTATAATAATATTTAAGTTTATAAATAACAATTTTTGTGTTATAATCAATAAAATGATTATTTTTTAGTTAGCACACTAATTATAAAATTATTATTATTGAAAAATTGGAATAATATAAAAGTATGACGGCCATGTTTAATCAAAATCGTATTTTCCTTCATCTGCATATCTGAAAAATATTTAAAATCTATTTAGAAAATAGAATTAATCCTAATATATATTTAGTAATAATAATAATAATAAATAAATAAATAAATAAAATAAAATAATAATAATAAGTGATAATTATATAGTTATTATTTTAATCATTAATTTAGACTTCCTTTGAGTTTTAATGAATTTTAAAAAATACTGTTTTTAATAAGTTAAAAGAAAAAAATTTTGAAAACCTGTGTTAATTTTGGAAATATATTATTTAATTGTTTAATTAATGTATAATAAGAATAATGAAATAAACTCTGTTGTAAACCTGGAAGTTTGAATTCTTAAAATACCTTCTGTTTTATTGATGTTTCGCAGCCAATTGACAAATCGAGATATCCATACATTTTTCCAAATCTTCATATTTTAGCTTGTGGCATCGTTTATACAACTAACTTTGATTAGCGCTCATCAAAGAATGTATCCTCGAAACTGACAGAATCATTTTAGAATTAATTGATTTTTTATACAATATCGGAAAATAATTCTGAAAAATTAAACAAATATCTTTTAACGACTAAAACAATACCAATATAACCTATATATTCTTATAACGAACCTTATATGTTCTTTCTTTGATATATCAAAAATTTTTTATATATGTGGCCAAAAAGCTTTATTGAAGAAAATTCCCTTTATAAGGTTATCATTATTACTGGGTACCTTATAGGTGGTTTTGACTGTAATACATATGGAAACTGATATATGGTGTTTATCAATAATATTTGCTTTTTATCACACAAATTATTCTTTTTTTAAATAATAATGAAATTTTATCGAGGGTTTTTGAAATTAAAGAGTTAAAAATTAATTAGAAAGAAATTTTATCTATTTTCTTCAACCAGTTTATCAAATTTCAATCTTCCATTATATTTTTATAATATTGTTTACATTTTTATTTAATAATTTAAAATTGGTATTTTTGTAAATATCAATATTAAACTTAAATAAATATAAATATTGGAAAAACAGACAAAAACATTAATATAAGTAAACAATTTTTATTAGTATTAGCCTGATTTTATCCACTGCTTTCATTGATTTTTAGATTCAGGGGTAAAGTTGTGAATCCAAGTTTCATCAACAGTGATAAAACGACGAAGAAATCCATTTGGATTGTCTTTGAATAAAACCAAACCTTGCTCCGAAATTCGCATACACTCACGCTTTTCGTCAACTGTGAGCAAGCGCATCACCCATCTCGCAGACAGTTTTCTCAATTCCAAATCTTTATGCAAAATTGAAAATGCTTATGGATCATCCCGATTGATGGTGAGGAGTCACCATAATATTTAATGAGTCGTAAATTTGTTTCGCTGATTGTTTTACCTCTCAAAAAAGGATGTTGCAGGAGAACTCGAAATTCGTGATTTTCCATTTCCATATGGATAATTGTTATTGACAACTTTGAAAAGTGATATAATTAAAACAGTTTTATGTAATTATCTGAAATTTCGGATTTTAAATTTTAAATGTCTAAACTGTTTATCAACAAAGCTTAAAAACACTAGTGCTAAAATTTGTTTTATTTTTCACTGATTCATTGAACCGCCCTCGTAGGTTAATCAATATGTAAATACGGGTTATAATGCATGAATCGAAATTTGACATAAAGCAATCATTCGTTTAAAAATAGCAACTAAGTGACTTATTCAATTTTAAAAACTTTGTCCCAATTTCTCGATACTGTAGCATAAAATTTTTTCGGCTTTGAATTTAAAAAAATCAGCAATATCTTAATTCTTCTTTAGTGTCAAAACGAAATTCTGATGAGTGAGTTTTCAACGAAAGAAACAAGAAGCATTTTGACCGCCCCAAATCAGTCGAGTATACGGGATGGCATCGGTTGCTGATGAATGATCTTTTTGACAGAACAAAATAGGTGTATCATAACTTTTTTTGTATAATGTCCCACTTTTTGAATTGGCTCAGACGTTTGATATTTGTGCATCCATTATATTCGATGTGTAATGTTGGCATAAAAATCGGATTTTAATCACCGGTAACAATTCGATTCAATATAGTTCACGACTGGATCAAAATTAGTGGGAAATGCAAGGCTACAGACGTTTCAAGTGTGATTCACAAAAGTGATGAGGAACCAACTTTGGCAACTTTTGAAACTTTGAAATAGATTTAAGATGATTGGAAAGTGTTTTCTGAGTATATTAAAATTGACTAAACAGTTCATTTTGTGCTGTATATTGGTTATCTTAGACAGTATATTGTAACTTCATCATAATCCCTTCACTCCATGAGCAAGATTCGTCTTCAACAAAGAAGTTTCTGAAATTGATTCCTGCAAAACAACACTGATTGTTAAGTGCAGACAGAAATTCATTCGAATAGGAAAATATGATGTTCCATTGAGCCTCTGTTGCATTACCACCAATACTGAATTCATAAAGTAAGCCGTGTCGAAAATGAAATTTCTCTATATATTCAGATACGTGTCGGTTTTATCCTTATTCAAATCTTGTACTTATACATGTACTTATAAATTAAATAAAATAAAAAAGCAAATAATTATCAGAATAGTTCAACAAAATCAATACATGTTAATCCAGATAAAATTCTGCAACTACTTATAACCAGACCCAATATTATATTCCTCAGTATTTTCAGAAATACTGAAACAAAAATTAAAAACCTTTTAAAAAAAGTAAAAGAAATTTTTTAAAAATTCATTACTCCGTACTTAGAAAAGTTAAACGAAATATTTTTCAAAGATTTATGAAATAAATATAAAATTTAGTAAAAGAAAATCAATTAACATTATTAACTGAAAAAATTATTAAGTAAAAGATTACTTTTAATTATGAAACGACTATTGATTATTAAAATTAAAAATTATTTTTGAGGAAATTTTTAATGGAACTTTGTTAATGGAAAATTATTTCTCAATAATATTTTCATAAAATTTTAAATTGAAAAAATATCATATTTTTCCATTGAAATAAATTTATTTGATGATTAAATTAAATAATTATGATTTAATTTTTTTAAAAAATAAAAAATATTTAAATTTTTTATAAAAAAATATTTAATTTTTTTAAAAAAAATATTTAAATTCTTTAAAAAAATATTTAATTTTTTTTAAAAGGAAGTATTTAATATTTTTAATTTTATAACATTTCAAGATATAATAAAATGTTTCTATCGATACCCATAAGTTTTACTTTTGTTAATATTTATTGAAAAAAGTCTACAACCAAAAAAATCGATAAAATCATTAATTTTTTAAAATAACAAAATATGTTTTATATTTGTTTTTGCTGATAGTTTTAAGTTGCAAAAACAGAAAAAATTATCGCTTTTTTGATAAAACAGAAAAAACCCTTATCTATCTCTGTTTCAATAGAACAAAATTGTAAACTAAAATCTTTCAATTTTCCTTTGCAAACTGTTCAATAATAGATTTCTCTGAAAAAATGTATTTAGCAGATAGTATGGGAAAAAGAATAAAATTTCTTTTGTGAATCAATAAAACAAATAAACCCACTCTTGTTTTAATCATAAAATTTTGTTTTCACATAAATGATAAAAACGAAAGATACGTTTATAAATTGCATTTGCATTGAGAAAATGGTTTTGTTTACTTTAAGCTCTAAAATGACAGTTTGGGATTTTATATTTATTTTACAGAAATGCGGACTGGCATAAATATATCTATTTTGCATTTAAAATAATAAATTATTGCCAAGTTTTTAAGAGCTTTTGTTCTCACGATTATGAGGTTTAATAATAACAATAATAATAAGAATGAAAAAAAAATTTTAAAAATAATAAATGAATCTGAAAGGATTTTCGAATATCTAAAATTAAATAAGATTATATTATTAAAATATTTTAAAAATTAATTTAATTAAATTCTAAAATGTTTTTTTATAAAAAATCTTTTAAAATAAAATGACATTATATTTATTTATTGAATAAACAGATTTTGTTTAAATAATGGCAGATGCGTGCTTTGAAAAAAAATTATTAGGCTGTCCAATAAATTCATACAGTATAATTAAAACCAAATTTATATAAATTGATTAAATGTTTATTGACTTATTCTAAAGGATATTAATTGGTCTGTCTACAATAAACTTTTTATTCAATTTTGAAAATACTCTCCTTTATACGCAGTTCAAAAATTAAATATTAAATTGTTCATCTTCGACATACTTTTTTATGAACTTAATCGAGAAACAAAGCCTCAGAATTAGCTCAAAATATATGTAGTGTTTATAGGAAATGCTTTATTTTCCAAAGAACAAATCGAAAATGGTTTTCAAGATACTAAGAATCAAAATTTCAAGATGAATGATGAATAAAGAACAGGGAAACCATCTGACTTTAATGAAGATGGTTTGATAGTACTTTATAAGGATGCTCCGAAACAAACAATGAGAGAATTCTCCTCAGAATGTGCCGATTCATCTCAACACTATGGGAAAGGAGTAAAATCTTTGTGCATGGATACCACATGATCTGAATCAATCAAACAAGGATAATCGAATCAGCGTGTGTGCTTCATTGTTTGCTCAACATTGCTTAACTCTTCAGCAATGTGGAGACTTCCAAAACCTTCAAAGACTTCAAAATAACAATACAACATTTCTGTGATCCTTAGTGTGGCAATTACATTATATGTTATATGAATAAAAAATCTGTTTTATTTAATTTGCTTTATGTTCTATGTTAAAAACAATTTTTCCCCAAGAGTTATATATATAATAAAAATAAAATGAAATGTAAATAAATAATAATTATTATTGTTGTTATTATTATTTCATAAAATTACATAAATTAAAACAAGAAAATACATAAAAATATTGTAAAAAATAATATAGTAAGTAGAACTTAATAAAAATAGATTATGTGACAAAATTATATACAGAAAAGTTATTATTAGTAAGTTTTATACATAAACCTAATTTAAGTTATTATTTTAAGTAAAAATTAATTACTAAATATAAAATTTTTGATAAAAATGATATATATAAGTTCAACATTTTTGCTGACAAGAAACCAAAAAAACAAGAAAATAAAACGACAGCCACTACGAGAAATAAATAAGTTCACGCAGATCCTGGATTCTAACGAAGTGATCACGCTCAAATTATCAAAATTCTCTGTATAAAAAGGAGTAGAAAAATTTTTATTCAAACAAAAAGAAAAACATTTATGACCATTAGTGAGTATTTCTCATATGTAATTTATAGTATTATTTTTATTATATATTTACTTTAATTAATTTCCTTTAATTGGTAATTCTAACGAATTATACAATTATTATAATATTGAATAAATAAATAAATACCTTTAAAATCGAAATCAAAATTGGTAATTCTAACTAATTGAACAATTTTATAATTAAATATCTTCTAAGTAAATGTTAGGGTCTAGACCTAAAATCAACTAATCTTTTTTTGTTTTCCCTTCACTTCAGAAGCAGTTCTTTTTGTTTTCGCAGTTCAAACACTAATTAGGGTGGTGAATTACATATCTTTGAGGGCTTTTGAGACACTGGTATTTTTATCAGTGCGTAAAGATATCCTTCCTTTTAATTAATCCTAAACTCGGGGAAAGTTTTCTTAAAGAGAAATGTTGAAACACCAATCACTCTTTTTTTTTGTAAATTCAATAATCAGATTGTCATTTGCTATTAATAAAGTTTTGTGTATCAAATTGTTATTTTAGTCGATTAAAAGTCATAGTTAAAACACACTTCAAAAACCTTCTCACCGTTAAGCTCTAAACTTGCTTCACTTTATCTAAGAGACTTAACAGAAACAATGCTCATTTCTGAGATTGATTATCACTGAGGATGAAAATAGTGTTTATATGCCAATATTAAAAATTGTAAAACGAGGAAGTTATAAATAACGGAGAAGATTACATAACTTATTAAATATATTAAATAATATTTGAAATTGTAATTTTTAAGTAAATTTTTAAAACATGTACAAAATTTCACAAATTTTTGAACAACGTAATATTATACAAAAGAATTCTTAGTCTTGATATTGTGACTAATAATAATAATAATATATTATTTTAAAATTTTCAAGAATTTTACACGTAACTTAGTATTTAGTAACAATTTAAATAATATCCTTTTTTTTTATTTAATTATATTTCCATTTATTTAAAAATTATTTTGATCAACTGTCATTTGTTGCTCATATAAATCCACTTCTATGGTGGTTGTGAAAACCAATAATATTAATGAGGCGTTTTGATGGTTAGTGAACATATTTGTTAACGATTGAGCTTGGACTCATTTCTTTATCCTAAAAAAAGAGAAGAAATCCAAAAATGTCTAATCTTATTTATTAATGACTTAAATCGAAAATTTCTCCTTTTCTTATTGGTGAAATTAATTGAAAATTAATTGAGAAATAATTCTTAATCCCAATGAAAATATTTCATCGTGAATCATTGTAAGATAAATAAATAAAGTTTTCTTCAGTTTTAACTTTTATATTTTTTTCAAAGTGAATTTGAAAATCTCTCTTATTTATTGAATATAGATAGCCCTGATGAAATGTTTTCTTTTGATTTTAAAATATTTTTTATCAGACTTCATTTGTGTCATAAACCCTTGTCGAAATATTACTTTGAAGCGGTTCTTGAAGAAATATTACACTTCTAGAAAATATTATGTAACAGAGATCAAAAACGATTTTGTCGGAAACAAATAAATCCTAAAATAAATATTGATTTTTCATTTTTGCCAGTTCATGTTACTGACGTGCAATTTAAATAAATAAAAACCAAGTTATCTCTTTTGTGTAAAATGTCGAAGCTGAGAAAAATATTATGTGTATAAATAAGTCTTGATGGTTTTTTTAACAATTAGAAGCTTTAATATGAGAAGTATTCTCCATCGCTAAGTATTACTTTCTCACATCTGTCTAGTAGTATATGAATTACTCGACGAAAGAACTGTTTATCTTTGGAGGCAATCCAAGAATCTAACAAACTTTTTTATTCTTCGTAAGATTGGAAGTGCAAATCAACCAGACTATGACTCATCTATCGAAAGAAATGATAGGCAGAAGAAGCAATGTCTAGCGAATACAGCAAGTTGGGTAATACGTCGCACTGAGAAGATTCTAATTTCTTCTTTACAAGATTTGAAACATGAGGCTGGGCATTGTCATGTTGGAAAATGACTTTGTTATTTCTTTCAACATATTCCGGCCTTTTCATCTTCAAAGCACAGCTTAATTGAATCAATGCCTGTTGACAACGTTTTCCATATATAGTCCTTTTCAAATTTATTGAACACTTTACATTTGACTTATAAAAAAGTTACATATAATACCAAATATTA
>JBBMKC010213919.1:0-23035 GCA_037834085.1 Bipalium vagum | reverse complement strand
AATAATGAGATCAATATACAATCACAAGAATGCAAAAATTAATTGACTGTTTTAACAATGACAATTTAATAAATTTTTAATTAAGATATGAATAATATTACTGTTGACTTATTGATGAGCTGATTAAAACTTCGAGACATGTTATAAAAATAACTTCTTAAGCAGATTAAATTTTAATTTATTATAAAATGTGTATTTTTGGAAAATAATATTTTATTAAGCGTCTTTAATACAAAAAATTATAATTTGATTTATATTCATGTTTTTCAAAAGATAAAATAAATTTTAAAAAGTTTTTGCAATGAAAAATATTTTTTAAAAAATCATAAAAAGCATATAATTGATTTCTGAAAACGTTACCAACTTACTTTCCTTAAAAATTGACCGCAAACACTTCAATAAAATACTGAAGAAAACAACTTTAACAACAGTCCTACTTCCAGGTCATCGACATGTGAAACAAACTTGTGACCTTATCAAAAGGACACACTATAAATTGTATAAAACCGCCATTTCAGTTTAATGTCAATGCACTCGCGGCCATAAATATGCATAGAAAAGAATTTTTGTCAAACTTTTAAATTTTTGAATCAATTTTGAAAATCATTATTTTAAATGAAAAAAAATTTAAATAACTAGTAAAAATCAGAATCTTTCAAATGCCCTAATACACTATAATAAAATTAGTAAAAATCAATAATTATAAAAGTTGTAAATACGAAAAATTAAAATTAAAACAATAATCATTACAATGATAATCAATAAATAAAATTTTAAAAAATAACATTCCTAAATGTTATTATTAGAAAGGATAAAGAGGTTAATAAATTGACAACTAGGATGTATAGAAAAGAAACATACTGGAGGAAAAATATAAAAATGGTCCAGTAATCAATAGAGTATGGTCATTAACATCCGATTATAAGCAAATGAATAGATAATTAGACATAATTAAAGAAAGATTAATAAGAAGCGAGTATAGAAATGGATCATTAATGACAACGTTACGAAATTAATTACGTGAAACATTCTTGAAAAATAAAATAAAATATTAAAAATAAATAAGAAACATGAGATATAAAATGTTGTAAAATACAATTTCCCAAGGGATTTAACTTTCAAAAAAATAAAAAACTAAAACATGGGAATTATAATATCATTAACATCAAAAACTAAGAATTATTAAAAATCAAATCTAGTGCTAATATCGTGTACCAATTTAAATTTCATGGATATAATAATATATACCAAGAAGAACTATCAAAATACTGAATCACCGCGAAAGAAAAAGCAAGATTAAAGAAGACGAATTCATATAATTATTGGAAATTTTGATAACAATTACGAACGAAAGATCTGCGAATCATTATTAATCCAACAAAGGCAACCAAATATTAACATGAAGAGGGTAAAGATCAATGGATGATTAATGTTTACTGCGATTAATTAAAACTGATGAAGAAGTGAAAAGAAAAGTTCATAACATGTTTTAAGAAAATAAATTTTTGAATAGATTTTGTTAATTTTAAAATATGTAATTTTATGAACTAAAGCAGACCAATGATAATAAATCAATAATTGTTAAGTTCAGTTGAAGTTCTACTGTTTCAATTCGATGATCAAAAAACTTCAATTTTTCAATTTACTTGTTCAGCTCAATCCGTCATGAAAAATCACGACCTATTCATTTTCTAATATATTACAAAATATGACCGTGAAGTCTTTGAGATTTTCTATGTGAAACTCTGTCGGTGGTGAGATAAATTCATGCAATGATGCTAAAAAATATAAAGATTGCTCTCCTCTTGTCAATATTCATCTACGAAGTTTAAATTTTACTGGTGGTCGTGGACGTTAATTAACATTTTTTGTTTTGTAATTAAATTTATTGATTATTTTTATAGTTATAATCATTATTTTTAATCTCTTTGATCTATTAATATTTTTCTTTAATTATAAATTATAATTATTAATTTTTTCATTTTTTTAAACATTTATATAAAACAATAAATAATCAAATTAATTAAAAAATAAGAAATTATTGATAATAAAATTAAAATCGATAAATCAAAATTTCAACAGAAAAATTGACTAATATTTTTATGATCATTAAATTCAGATAAATTTAAATAAAATCTTTATTATTACCTGTTTCAAACAATCTCTTGCTGATTCGTATTTACATTTTGCATTATTCACTAGTAATGACCGATTTTCTTTTGGTGCTATCTCATTCATTACTCGAATCTAATCTCACATGAAATTTGTGATGAACACATGAAAAACTCAAACACTTACCCGTACCACTTCAACGGGACATGATACAAATGTTCCAAAAGTAGCAGCTATAAGACTGGATCTGTAATGGATGGAGAAAAAGAGAATTTTTAAGAAATATTTTCCATTCAGAAATGATAACGAAAAGAAAGGAAAACATACACTAAGTGACATGAAATGTCATCCAACAGAAAGTCTTGAGTAATCAATACCCGCTTAGAGAAATCATAAGTCGGCAACAGAACTCCAACCAGAACAGCAGACCGAGTAGCAGTAGGAATGACGGCCTGATAAAAATCTTAAATTTGCAAAATAAATTCGAAAAATCAATAGGCAAATAAGGTACACAGTAAAAATTATTGATTTATTAGGTGTTCTTAAAAGTTTTCGCCGTTTTTAAAATAAGACAAACAACTTTTTTTCATATAACAAAAAAAACTTGAACTTTATTAAATCAAGTATGTTCCATTTTGTTCAATAGCCGTTTGTTATCTGGTAAATTAATTAGAATTAGATTTACTGATCAAAAACATGTAAAATTTAAATTTCAGTCTTCTCTTGAAACCACTGGAACTCCAATAAAAAAAATTCTACTGAAACAAATAATAGTCTAACGGTGCTAAGTGTGGACTATACGCTGGAAGCATCAGACCTTCTTTCAATTTTGCGATTAAATTAAAGATTTGAGTTGTCGAGCATTCTTATGATGAAACACAACGCTTGTTCTGTAAAGTAATTCAGACCGCTTTTGTTTCATCTTTCAAATTTCTAAAAATATAATAGAATTAATTGGAGAAATCGTGAGAACTCCTATCACACCAATTTTTCTGATATTGTATCAGACCTAGAAAGTGTACGTTCTTTTGACGACTTAAGTGGGATTTTTTCATTTAGGAAAAAAATCATAACGCAGAAGATTTCTTTATTTTGAATTTTTGAAACTTTTTATTCGGATAAGCAAATTATATTAATAACTGTTTTTAATTATTCATTCTAAGTATATAAGGAATTTCAAACTTATTTTAACTGTAATTCAAATTAAAGCAGTTATGTCAAAATGGCGGAAACTTTTTAGGTTCCCTAGCATATTAGAAGAGTTACAATTTAATAATAATAAAATTTTAATAATAATATATTTTTATTTATTAAACTACTTTTAAAAATGCAAATATATATATATATATATATTCAACAATATTAATTATTATAATAATTATAAACAAAGATATAAAATGTTCATATTTTTTTTATATTTACATTTATCTGATAATTTATTTATAATTTTTAAATTCTTAATGATTGAGAATATAACATTCCTAAAACAATATAATTCAACCACCTGTCATAATATTTTGAGCTGATTTTTTCAGGTACTGTTGCATTACTTAAATCTTTCGTATTATTTATTTCTAAACAAAGAAATTTAAGCAGGCATGAATTTCATGAATTATTTTTCAAAAAAAACATACCACAGTTAATTTTATTTAGCCTTTTTATATTATTATTATTATTTATATTATTATTATTTTACAGTTTCCTGTTTAAAATTGATCGAGTCTTTGAAATAATTGAGAATTAATTTAATTATTATTCTATTAATTTCAGTATTTAAAAGTTGATTTATTTTATATTTTTCAGAGCTGAAATATATCTATATATTTTCAAAATATTAATAAAAGTAAAGAGTTAAGCGATTAGCAATAATAACATGAAATTTTGTGTTTTAATTATGACTATTTATTGTGTCAACAATTATTGGCAGGCCAATCTAAAGCTTTTTTTATTGAAATTCCTTTTTATATCTGCAGATCCTACTTCTGTTAATCTCGTGTAATTCCACACATATTTTTCCTGTCTGAAATATTTAAAATAGTGCTATTCAGATTAACTGTTTATCATCTTAATTTGTCTTTAAATATAAAATATACACACTACGTAAAACAATTAATGGAGCAGTAAAATATTATATATATCTCACATTCTAAATTAAAATACTTAACTAAATTTCCTGCCAATTGCATTATAAACGTTGACTTTTAATTCACTATGATTATAAAAATTTAGATTTACCTAGAACTTTTTATTACACTATTATTATTTAGAATTTACAAGATTCTGATGCACTGTGTTTCCATACTTATGTATGCATAAAAATATGCTTTTAATTTCTTAGAGTTTAATATGAAATTTTCTTATCTCTAATTCCACATGATCGATAAGATGCTCAATTAGATTAGAAGCCATTCGAATATTTTTATTTCATTTTTCTTTAAGTATTCCAAAGTTGATTTTGATTTGTGTGTTTTGGATCTGTTGAAAAATAAATTGCTTACTCAGTCCAAGTTGTCTTGCTGATTGTCTCAAATTTCTTGGGAGTAGAGATTGATAGTGTTCTTGGCTCATAATATCATCAATAAACTCGAATTGTCAAACGCCTGAAGAACTCAAACAACCCCAAAGCATAACAGCCACCACCGTGTTTCACAGTAAGATTCAGTTTTTTCATTTTAATGATTCTTTAGGTTTTATACATACTTGTAACCTTCCAAAACACTTTATCTACTTTCATCTGACAAAATTTATTTCCAAAAGGAATTATCTTTCAATAAATGCACTCATACAAATTTTAATCTTTTTCTTGTTGTTCACAATATGGCTTCTTCTTCGAATATTCATTTAGAAATCCAACTCGATGCAACACATTTCGAGTTGTATGGGTACTTGATGACTTCATCATCTTATCTTAGACTTCGGAAAACATTTTTTAGCACTTAATTTTGGATTTAACTTTAGTTCGCTTATTATTTTTATCTTCTCTCTCGGTAAAAATTTCCATCCTTCTTCCTTTTCTATTTTCAACTCGCTTTAACATTCTATATTTTGCAATTATGCTATGAACAATGGATTTTGGATTCTTGTCGAGTAATTTTTCTTTCAGAAAAGTTTCATTTTCATATTTATAATGTTGAATTACGTGACTTCTTATTTCCATTGAATATTCTTTTGTTTTCATTTCGATAACACCTCAAAATGAATAATTATATATAAAAGCAATCCGTAAAAAACTTACAATTGCTTTTTAAGTTTTATTTTAAATTCAATATATTGTAAAAAGACGGAACTTCCCAAATAGGTGTTTGGAGTAATACAGGTTTATGCAGAAATATATAGAAAAATATTCAAAATATATGTAATTCTATGCAAATATACATATAATTCTATTCAAAATATATAGAAAATTATTCAGAAATATCGTTATTCTTGAAATATCGTTGACATGTTAGATGATTATTTAAGCAAATTCTTTTATCGAAATATTACATAATATCAATAAATTGATATTACAGGTTTATGCATAAATATATAGAAAAATATTCAAAATATATATAATTCTATGCAAAAATATATAGAAAATTATTCAGAAATATATAGGGAAAAAATTCGATTTTTTCTATTTAAATTTGATCACATTTTAGTCAGCCAAAAATATCAGCTGCACGGTTACTATTAAAATGTCAGGTTTCATTGTTTTAACATCTGTTTTTTATTCTTCCAAAACCAGAAAAAAGTAAACCTTGAATAAAATAGACAAAAAAATTATGCTAATAATGAAAAATAATGTATTTAATAAGTCGAATATATCTTGTGAGGATTATTAATAATATTAAAAAATCAATTCAAAATTATTTGTTGTTTAAATAATACGGTTGTCGGCAGATAATTTTTTTTAATACATTTTGAAAGCATGTTTTTTTTTATAATTCCAGACATCAAAAATGAAATTGCTGTAGCTGACATGGCGACCATACCAAAATCGGATCTGCTATTAAGCAGACTAATGTCGGAGACATTTAGGAAGAATGAAAATCTGGAAGAATTCATTGCAGCTGTGTGAGATGTGAGACGCTTAAATGAAGTGCTGATGAGAGTCAAATCAGCAGGACTACCAATAAACGCGACAAATGCTCATTTATACAAAAAGAAATAAAATTTTTGGGGCAATGATAAGTGAAAGCCAACCCTACGAAATTCGATGTTATAAACAAATTTGAACGCCCTAAGTATGTGAAAACTCTCCGTAGTTTTCTAGACTATTGAAACTATAAGCGGCGTTTCATTAAGGGTTATGCAAACAAGGCTAGATCATTAGAAGAACTTTGTGGACGTAACAGAGAAACTAATTTGGACAAAGGTCGTACAGCCTTCTCAGAGATGAAAAAAGCCCTTACCAATCCACCAATGCTAAGTTTCCCAAACATACGAAGAGAACTTATTCTAGATACGGACGCCAGCTTTGATACGATTGGATCAGTGCTGGCCCAGAAGGACAATGAAGGTAAGGAAAGAGTTATTTCATATGGATCCCATGCAATTTCCGACCACGATAGAGTGCACTGCATTACCTGAAAGAAGCTCTTATCATTTCAAACCCTATCTTTATGGTAAAAGATTCATATGAAGGACAGATCACAAGACCATTACATTCATGATCACGTCAATAAAACCGATCACTCCACAATTCCAGACTTGGATAAATTATTTAAGTGGCTTAGGTATGGAACTAGAATACCGACAGGGAGTCAGTCATCTGAATGCAGACGCTATTTCAAGGTTGAAATAATGAAAAATAAAAAACAGGAAAAAAGTAAACTATGAATAAACTAGACAAAAAAATTATGTTAATAATGAAAAATAATGTATTTAAAAGGTCGAATATATATTAAAACGGTTATAATAAAAAAAACTAAGAAAACTTTTATCATGATTAAGAACCTTTGGATAATTTTGTAAGTTTAAAATTTCTTCATGAAATATATAATACTTTTTATATTCACTTTTTCTTTATTGAATTCATTTTCAGTTATTTTAATGCTTTTCTTGTATTTTCTTATCCTTTTCTTTTTAAAATATATTATAGTTTCGTATTCATTTCTACTTTCTTAAGTTCATTTTTCGGCACTAAAAATATTTTTAAAAATAATTTTCTTGCTCACATTGTGAAATTATTTACCTACCTTTTCAATACTTTTATTCTTGTATATATGTAATTGGTTCCAGTGATATCTATGTAATATACGAGACAATTTCATAAACCTAACTGAAGAAATTTATTCAAGAAAACACTTTAAACTACAAAATTATCAATCCGTGATCGGTAGTGATATTCACTGAGATTCGTTTATTAATGTTTTGAAGTGGTTTTCTTTCCAAAGGTAGGGCAGCCACAATCAAGAATTTTTTAAATATTAAATAAACTGTTCTACCGAGCGGAATTTAGTGCTCTTATCTGAAAAGATTATAAAACAAACCGACATACATAAATTTATTTTCTTTACCACATCCAGTTTAAAACTTCTAAAGAATTTATTTTGCCAGATGTTTGGTTCATCTTAACTTTATTTCGAAATATTATTTTATAGCATCTACAAAGCATTTTTTTATTTTGAGAATTAAAATTGGGTAAATAATATTTAAAGTAAATAAACGAATTCTTAGTCACAACCGTCAATTATTCTAATTATTATTGATTTTTTCATGTAATTATTTTAATTGGCAGAATTTCTTGATAACAAATGTTCATGATTAAAAGTTTACTATCGAACTTTGAAGAGAATAACCTAAAGTACTTTAAATAAAATTATTAACCAAAAAAATTTTCGAAATCACTAATAGAGAAAATATAAAAAAATTAAATTTTTTACAAACCAATTTTCAAACAACTTCAAAAACATTTTACTAGTACTGAAAGAATTTTTTTGGTCAAAATCAATATCCATTTTATGTTTGAATATATGTGTACACATTAAAATTCAAGAAAAGTTTTCAAATTTAAATGATCAAACTTAAAACTTTTACGGAGTTTTTATATGTATACTTTATCGGTAAAATTTCCAATGAAAATTAAATTTTAAAAGTTCTAATACTTGGTGAATTTTTACATTATTGATATTTTTAATGATCTATTATATATAAACTTCATAAATACACATCTGGTCAAATTAATATTAACCAATATACATTTATAAATAAAATCATTTTTGATATTAATATAAAAATATAAGTGATGAAAAATGTTTTCTTTCTTAATACTTTTAAGTGCGAATTCACTTTTTTGAATTCAATTTTTGAGAAAAATTCAATTTATGGATTAAGTTATTATTAAGTCGACAAATAAGTAATGTCGATTTTATAAAAAAAAATTTTTTTTTTAAGTCGCAGAACAGATATATTAACTAAATACATAAGCACCATTGTTTTCTACGATGTCACTCCATTTAGAAACTAATTTCATAAGGCCATCTTTATAAAAATCATGTGGTTTGGAATCGAAGAAGTTTAGGATGGCTATATTTATAACTTCATGGAAATCGTATTTTTTTCAGACCAAAAAATGTTGCATTGCACCGAAAATATGGTAGACAGAAAGCGCGATGTCAGGATTATAAGGAGGATGAAATAACAGTTCCCAGCCGAAGTTCTTAATTTTCTGGAGGGTTCTCTTTGTGGTGTGCGGCCGTGCGTTATCATGATGAAGAATTACTTTATTTGTGTTGGTCAAAGCTGGCCACTTCTTTTCAAGTTTTTCCTTCAATCTGTCTAACTGGCCACAATACACATCCACTGTTATTATTTTATCTTGTTGCAAAAGATCATAATGAATAACACCCCTAGTGGACCACGAAACACTTAATAATGTATCAATAATATTGACTTTTTCAAACATTAAAGATTTTTTTGATCAAATTTGAAAATATATTTTTCAAAACAATATTAATTTGACATTATTTTCTTTGCTTTCATTGCCCATAATAGAACTTTTATCTATAATTGTGTGAATAATATATTAATAATTTTGGATTCATTGATTTACCAATAATGATTATTTCATTATCCCAATCAACCTCTTAAAATATACTTGATCCTTCAAAAAATCACTGGAAATCAGGTCTTAATATGTCAATCCATTCCTGTCAATGTTAGTCTACCTATATCGAACTAAAATAAAATTATAATACTAACTAAACCGAATTTTGAAAATATAAACCAAATCATTTAAAGAATAATCTGTCTTTACCTACTAAATAATAATATATAGATAATCAATATTTCTTTTATTAGTTGTTAGATTGTGCAGTACGAAGTTGCGGATTTTATATATCAAATTTCGAATTATAATTTTTCAATAAATTTTAATTAGAATTTTTGTTTATCACAATGATGCGAGAGTGTTTGTTCTTTAATTGACCTTATCAAAATTGCATGACTTGTAATATAAAGTTTTACTTAAACCCCGTCTGCTGATATTGAGTTGACAAGACAGTCTGCGTGTTGATAATCTCGGATTGATTTTAATTGCCGCGGCTACTACAGCGATGTTGTCAGTAGTTCGTATGGGACAATTTTTATTTCTTGGGATAACATAAACATTACCCTCACGTTCGAAATGATTAATCACACGCTTAATGGTTGTTGTACTCGGAGCCATTTACCAATATACCTGCATTGGAATGAAGTTATCAATCATTACTTTCGAACGTTTTAAATTCGCCAACCTATATGTGATTTATGATGAGTATATTTTTTTAGTTTACAATTGAAGTCTCAAAAGGACATCGAAAATCATTATTGGATAATTTTAAAAGATCGTTGAAAAATTACATTTTGTTTATTTTCGATTTATCATCATGTGATTTTAATCAAGAATTAAATATTTATACCTCATGGTTTCCAAAAAAGCAAAAATTTTAAAAATTGCTAAAATATTTTGTCATTTAGTTAAAATAAATAGTCAAAAATACACATTAATGCAAATAAATTACACAAATAAATTACATAACACGGTATACATTTAAGAGTTTAAAATGTATATCAAAAATCAATGTTTTATAAAACACATGAAAAATCTTTGGTGTGATCGTAAAATGAAAAACTATGACTTCTTGTGAAATTATTCAGAAACCAGTATTAACATATTTCGGGTTCCCGCATGTTTCCGAGTTAAGAAAATTAGGTGTTGACTTTCAAAACTTATGTGAAATGGATCCTAGAAATAATACTTATTGGTACCTTGAGATCTATAGCCGAGAATAAAAAGTTTAATTACTCATCAATAAATCAACCAATAATTGAAAAGAAAAATAATTTAAGAAATTATTTTAAAAACTGTTAAACGTCGTTAAATTACACGGTTAGAGTAATTGTTAAACTTCGATAATAATTATTCCAAAGAAACTATTTGGAATAATTTTTAGAATAATAAATTAACACTTTGATAAAACTCAAAATCAGTGAAATTATGTTCAAATTTGCAAAGAAGTAGAAATTGAAGTGAAAATGAGTCTTGGATTATATATATTTAACATTTTATGTGATATCATTTTTTTAACTTGTATAATTTGTATTATAGATTAGAATAATATAATATTAAAATTATAATATTTCAGAAAACTAACTTAAATAATAATAATAATAATAATAATAATAATAATAATAATAATAATAAATAATGATAATAATAATAAATAATTAAAAATAATAAAACTTAGTTTGTTTAAAATGTCAGCAGAATGATAATTATTTACCTTATATAATCCACCAAAACCTTCATTGGACATTATTTTGAAAAATTCTTGAAAGAAACTGGAATTTTGAACATAATTTGATTTGGCTTGCAAACGAACCTGAATTTTAATAAAACATGTTTTTAATTTTTTAACTAGGAAAAAGGATTTCATTTTTGTCCCCATTCTAATTTTATTATCAAAATGTGTTTATTTATCAATTGTTATCAATAATTTTGACATAAAATTTTTTTATTTTATTTTTAACATTAAATTTATTATTTATTTCAATAAATTTGATAAAAATGTGCTTTATAATCAATAATTGTTAATTATTTTCAATTTATTTTATTGATATTTTTATGTAGTTTAAATAATTTATTATAAGATTTAAAGATTTCTTCATTTTGAACGTAATTTTAAAATTATATTTTTAAAAAATTTTTTAATATTTTTGAATTTTATAAGACAAAAAATAGAATATAAATTAATTTCCATCTATGAAACCCATTATAAATTAACCTACTTAACAATTTTGATATTTTTTTTCCTTTTGTCAATTCATAGCTTTAAAGATTTCCGTGTATTTGTTTTTCAAAATAATTAATGATTAAAAATTTACTAATTTTATCATATTTTTTATCAAGTTTTTTTCAATAAATTTACTTTAAGAGAAATCAAAAATGCAGTTTCAAAAATGTGTTTGAATGTAATCAGGTATACATTAGTCAATATCATATGGCTATTTCAATGATATTTATAATGGAATATTTTAAAAATCAAAAACTTATATTAGTTGAAAATTATTTCCTTTTAATTTAATTGATTTTTTCTCTTTGCATTTTGATTACTGTAATTCAATATCATGCAAAGATTAATCAAAGACATTATTCATCTATTTAGGATTACAGATCTTCTTCCTAGTTATAATATTCAACCTTTTCTTTACAGTAGATATTGTGGACTTTGGAATTTTTCATTAACACGATTGTGAAATAAATTGAAAGTTAGTCGGGGGATGTAGCTCAGCGGTCAGAGCAGTGCATGCGCATGTGAAGGTCCGAGTTCGAATCCCGGTATCTCCGATTAATTTTCACTAACAACGATGTTTGACGTACACTTGTGTTAGGGTTGTGTTTAAAACGGGCCATAATCTTATTTAATTGAATATTAGTCAACACGGGTGATTTTGAACCAGACTTTGTTGAGTAATTCACTTAACCATTTTCAAAATAAGGTTTTAAAATATGTTTGATCGTTTTTATGTAAATCCTTTCCTCTTAAAGTGTTTAATTGTTATTTCCCGATCTTCATTTTTTATTAAAAATAATTCAACAACTCTAATTGAATCTTCCTCAGATTTTACAATTTCATATTGATTAAATTAAGTATAGGACTCTTATCCATCTCTTGTGAACCTCATGAAAATTATTTTTAATTTAGTGATTTTTAATTTTGAAATCATAATCTAAGTAACATAAATTATAAAGATTTTAATATTTTAATAGACCAAAATATAATTTTAAATAATTGATAGAAATTGTAAATTAAAATTTTCCAAATCAAATTATAAGTATGTGTAATTTGAATTACACATACTTATTTATAATGATAAAGATTTGAAATTACCATGAAATTATAACTTTATTAGTTTGAAGATTATTATTTCTTGTTAGAAAATAAAACTACGTACGTTAGACTTGAAATTTTTAATTATCAATATACACTAGAAAATACTTATACAAAACACAATATTGTAAAACAGGAATATCCCAGTGACCAGATTTCATTTCAACCGTATTGTGTAATAGAATTTAGAAAGAACAAAAAACTATTAATGTGTGTTTTTACTATTTACAATTATTTTGAAAATATTTAACTTCATTTAAATTCAAAAATAATACGATGATTAAGACGATATTTATAAGGGAAAATGAATGCATTATCGAACTTTTTATTAATGCGCCTTTACGAGAGTTGCCTTATAAGAAAATTTTTATTTCTCACAAAATTCACAATTTCTATTTTATATAGACCCATCATATAGAAATGTCCACTTTTATATATCTTAAGTTAAAATAAAATAATAATTGATATTGATTAAAATTATCAAACATTTAGTTTAAATAAAAATATAAATAAAAGCTTAATAAAATAAACTACAACTTTGCATTATATATTAAATAATGTTAAAACCATTAAAAAAAATATAAGAATTGAAAATTGTTCACTATAGATTTACACTATAGAACTAAAACTACGGGTCTTATTTTCGAAAAACTAGACATTAACAAAAATTACTTATAATTGATTAAGCTATCGGATATTATTTATTATCGAATTCCAAAATATACACCCTAATTAAGCGTGTGTTCAAATTAATATTTAATATTAAAATAGACAAAAATCTATAAATAGGAAATCCTCATGACAGTAACAAAATTTCATAAGTTAGTATTATAAAAATTATCAATAATATGTTAATGATCAATTAAGTTAAAAACAAACTTTTAATAAATTAAAAAAATTGATAAATTATCAATAAATATTTAAATTATAATTATACACTCTGAACATATAAAAAAAGTAAAATTTTATGGATGGAATTAACATCATTTTATTCAATTTTTTTATATTATTATTATTATTATTATTATTATTATTATTATTATTATTATTATTATTATTATTATTATTATTATTATTATATTACTATTTTTATCTATTAGGTCCATTTAATATTTTAAACTATATTGTGGTCCTGGTAAGACTAATTTCACAAATATTTATTTTATTTTTTCAGAATACGATAGTGTCAACGAAATTGTCGGAGAAATATTTATCCATTCGTTTTGTTTAACGTCGAATTTAGTTTGGAATTATAGACTGAAATAATAAATTGCTGAAATTTCTTTTTAACTTCTAAAATTACTATTTTAAATCAGAAATTCACATTTATCTTTTCTGTAAATCCATAATTATGTTCTAGAAAACTCCTGTGATCATCTGATTAAGAAAAGGGAAAATATCTTTTTCCAGGTTATTTTCTATCTAATCCTATATCATTTCATCACAGACAATGAAAGTTTTATTACTTGACACATTAAGACTTTAAGTTCAAGTTCTTTGTTTTTTGTATGTTTGGACTTGCTTTCCTATCTATTAATTCTTTTCGTTTTAATAGTCATTTCATATTCTAAGCAGAAAAATTGGTTTGATCAGACTCCAAAAGGCATAGTGTACTATTTCTTTTTTTCGATTTCACCAAAAAGGTAAAATCACCTTAAAAGAAATCGGTCATTATTATTATTACGAATCTATTTCTATTAACATTTGATAAATACTCGATTTCTTCTAGTGAGGGGAATCCTATATAAATAATTTTTGAAGACCAAACATTTCGATCTTCCAGCCTTTTTCAAAAACTAAATATTAGATTTTAGTTTGTTTAACTTTATGGCGATGTTGTCAATACTTTTTAATCGATCTTTGTTAATATTTTCCATAATTTAATTGACCTTATCAACCAATAAAATCATTCATATCTTAATCGAATAAGCCATCTCTTTGCTATTGTTCCTTTACCATAAATAATTAACCTAATAAGTTTTTTGTCAACATAAAATCGTAAAGTACATCCAAAGAATTACTCATAACTTTCACTTACATAAAAATGGTGGCATTTTGCTCATTTAACATTGTAAATTGATCAACAGAACGTTTTGAAAAAGATCATTTTTTTTTCATAATAATAATATAATAAAAAAATATAAAAAATAGACTAAAATATCTAGACAAGAAAAATTGTGAAATTGTTAATTTAAGTAACATTAATCTATTAATAGACAAAGAGGTGCAAAAATTGGAATCAGATTTTTATCAATTAAAAAATTACGGTTTTAATTAAAATTTCTCAGAGTATTTTAGTTATAAATATTTTAAATAAAAATGTTAAAATATGAAACAGACTAAAACGAAACTAAAAACTTACTTTAATCACATCGGTAGGGTTTGCGATAGTGCTCGAAAGCACACCAGCTATAACTGCACAAAGAATATTATTGGTGACTGATTCGTCTATGTATAAAACAATACATTTATTGAAAATTGTTTAAATAGATATATTTTTAATTTTCCTTTTAAAAAGATTAATAAAATAAATCTAAAGAACCTTTAGTTTTATTTGTCATTTTTTTCAGTTTGTCATAAATACCAATCTTCATAGTACCATAGGAAGCTTGTCGGATAATTGCCGCACTCAGTCTAATTAATTTATAAATAAATAAAAAAGTAAATAAATAGACAAGAACCATTAATTGAAAATTAAATTGATAAAAATTAAGGGGAATCATCTAAAAATTTCAATTCTCTAATAACCATTTCAAATACCAATATTTACCCTCTATACAGTGCTGAGATACCTTCATGTCTAATTATCATTCGAAATGCATGAAACATCCCATTATAATGTCCACCTTTAAATTCCTTTATGATATTGTTGAAGGACGATTCGCCTTGAATTTGAAGTCGTGTTTTGGTTGTGTCAATAGGATAAGTACCTGTTTATAAAATAAATATTACAAAATAAAACAATTAAATTACAAATTTCGGCAAAGATAGAAGCTACACCACCATGGATAAATGGATACATATCCACCATCTGTAAATTTCATTTTCATATTTCAAAATACATTATTAAATAAAAAAATTACATCAATTACAAAAATATATCAATTTTTATTAAACGTGATTAGTCTCGATCAAATAATTAAAATTATTGTAACTTCATAAACATATTGCGTAATTGATAAATTAAAACAAGTTTATGTCCAAAGGCAGTGTTGTTAAAAATGATAATTACCAATAATAATTCTTGAATTTTTAAAACTTTAAGAAGCAGTTATTTTGAAACTATTCTTATCGTATTAATATTTAATTAAAAATTTTTCTTATTCATTAATTGACCAAACAGAACATAAAACAGTTTAAACATTGAAAAGATTTGTGCTATCAAAATTTTTTAAAAAGTTGAAACATCTATACATAAAACAAAATAATTCTATCTAATATTTTCTGTAGTTTTTGAAACAAAGAATCATTTTTTATAATTTTTATCTTCAATTGTTGTTGATTTAAATTTAAATATATTTCATTTAAGTAGTTTTCTATAACCCTTGTTTTATAACTGTTAGCTTCAATAGAACTCAACTCTTTTGGAGAAGACAAATCGCCTTCTCTTAACAATTATTTAATTAACAATCTGCCAAACTTTTCGAAAATTTAAAAAACTTCAATTATGATGTAATTAAAATACCAACAAATATATATATTAATTTTAATTATCTTATTTCCCTCTCTATTATGAAAACTTCTCGACATTTTTTTTCAAATTCCGGAGGGTTGTTATCTCTGAGTCGGTAACGTAAGTCATGATTTTTCCCAGAAATCTCAAAAGGACCTTAAAAAAAATTTTGGTTTTTCTATTCCTGTTCCAATGTTACATGCACTTGTTTTTCAATCTTGAAGTGTCTTCTCGTAGTCCCCAATATCGGTTGCATGATCCTGTCTGTAAATTCCCTTTTGTGATTTGCTGAAAACTATTTTTATGAAATATCTTTTTTCCGAAAACTTCTTCTGTTGGAGAACATCCTAAAAACTTCTGAATAGTTGCATTTAAAGTAAACTCAACCTCTTGAAGTCCAGTGTCTCAACTTCTAACTTTTTCTTAATTAAGAGTTTCTTCAAGTGAAGTGACTTCCGAGCCATATCGATCTGCTCCATTATTGCACGCCTGCTCAATAAGATTCTCACCAAGCGAATCTCTTCTGGGGTTCAACTGGGGAATGAGCAGAAGGGGTTCTTACCCCTGTACGGTTGCCTTGAGAATATCTCAAAACTGAAGGGTATCATGGAAGAGGCTAAGATGGACTCTGGAAGATTCTATTTGGCGTTTTGCATATAAAGAACGCATTCGGTTCTGTGAATCATGGGTCGCTCATCTGGGCGGCAAGTGAAAGAGGAATCCCGGAAATGGTAATTAAGTATGTTACCTGTAATTACAGTGATGCGACAACGATAATTAACGGCGTCACCGTAGCAATCAACCGAGGGGTGAAACAGGGAGACCCATTGTCACCAGTCATGTTTAACAACGTGTCGGAATCCTCAATTAGTAAGGTTAGAGAGCGCATGTTAGGACCTTTGCTGGATGAAGAAGGTAACTCCAATCTTGGCTTATGCGGATGATATCGTGGTGTTTGGAACGTGAGCTGGTGCGGAATCTTGGTTGGTTGGTCTATGAACTTCGGTTCAGCGGACTTCAGTTGACACCAAAGAAGTGCACGACAATGGAATCCAAGCGGTTGGTCATACTTGGAAGATGCTGCCCTTAGCGATAACTGTTGCCCAACATGTCGAGTAATACCGACACAAATAAGTATTTGGGTATTCGATTCTTGGCAAAGGATCCAGTCAAAGAGGATTTTAGTCGGTTATTCTTGAGGGGTCTAGGTGGGGTGTCAAAATCTCCACTGAAGCCTCAACAGAGAGTGTGTATCCTCCGCGACGACTTCCTTATTTCTAAGATCCTTCATGTAGGGTTATTGGGGTTGGTAACCGCAACTGAGTTGAGAACGCTTGATAAGTATGTGCGATGGAAAGTTAGCGATGGCTGAAATTACCAAGTGATACGACTTCAGCGAATATCCATGCTAGGATGGCGGATGATGGTATTGGGGTGACGTCACTCTTGGCTGCAGTATATTTCGGAAAGGTATGGTGGCTGGTAAAGTTAGCTGAGAGCACTGACCCGGCTGTGCGTGCGGCAGGTGAGATTCTGAGGTTTGGTAAGGAGGTCGCATTGTGGAACGAACCCTGACGAAGTGCGATTGATGAACGACTTCTATCGCCTTACAGGATTTAGATTATATGGAACGTTGTATGGAAAAGGATTGGCGGAGATGGATCGATTCCCAGGGGTTCATTCGTGAGTCAACGATGGTACCAAACTTTTGACCGGAAGAGATTATATTAGGGTAACCTGATTACAACTGCGACCAGAGCAAGTAGAGGTAGAGCTGGCTCAAGGAGCTCATACTGTGATAAAGACTGCGGTGACAAGCTTTAGAGCCTTAACCATATACTCCAGGAAATCGGTGTTGTAAAAGATCTGCATCTCTGGAGACATAATCGTGTAGTCGATATGTGGTGGCCCAGCTTAAAGCCTTAAGCTATCTGGTCGAGGTCGAACCGAAAATTCCCTAAAAGTGCAGTTTTAAAAAGCCGGATAACGTAGAAAGGTGTTCCTCCTCTGGTTTTAGACGCCCAGAGTGTGAGCGACTTAAGTTTGGTAAACTTGGAGGAAGCTAATAAGATCAAGGGTCGTAAATATGATATAGGCGAGGTACATCGGTATGTAGACCCGGGCGGGACGAGTGCACCCGTTGTAGCAGATATAACACTCAATTGGATGGGGGCTTGGTGTTATAGCACATGATTATTACTCAAGGAACTCGGGTTAACGCTCGGGGACCTGAAAGTAATGACTGTGAGGTCTTTGGAGGGCTCAGCTGCAATGATTCGGCTTAGGCCGTATCTGGATCTGGTTGACGTTCAACGGGTTGAGTGAGTGACCGTAAGGACTCCCTAAGTAACAACCATTCTTAGAGCTCGAATCACTGTCTCAGCAGAAAGGGAAAAGTGTACGGGTATCCAACGGTTGAACTGGGAAGAACCTGAGGTCATTTATGATCTGGGAGAGGAGACTTGGTCAAGATGAACCCCCAAGGCAGGTAAGTTAAGTAAGTTATATTTTCTTTTATTTCTTTTCGTTCTTCGTTTTTATTTTGTTACTCTTTGGTGTTTGGTGATGGGTTGAGTTGGTGTTGTTAGCAGTTTATATGTACTTCCTTGTTGTATGTTCTGCGCATACGAGGTACATGCGGGTCTAGGCCACGACCGGTGTGTAAACTGGAAAAAATAGCTTCCTTACAGTCCGAAACTGTCTTTCGATCAACCTGTTTGTCCGGTGGTGATAAGAACTAGAGAAAACACTTGCATTTATATTTTCTAATTTATCTTTGTTGCCCGTAAGTCAAGCCTTTTCCACAATCCACATAAAATTTTCGAGGTGTTCTAAACATTAAAACCCGTGCATTCCAAAATGAACTTAATATTATTCGCTCATTTGGTCTTGAAATCGAAATTAATCTAATAAATCTACTGTCAATGATGGTCAAAATATGTGTTTTTTCACTTAATGTTTCCTAAAAGATCCACAAATATCAATCATAACCTGTCTAAACACTTCAAATTTTGGAAATTTCATCACCGTCTCATTGCATCCAATATCTTTGATCTCTGACAATAATCACATTGCTTTACAACTTTTCTCGTATATTCCCATAATTTCTTCATTTCAAAGTTCAGGTTTACTTATCTAGCCACTTTTGTGCACCTGTTCAAGAAAGTCTTTAGATTTCTCTTCTGTTATCCACACTTTTCATTTAGTGTTAAGTTCTTCCGATTTTGTAAAATTTCCTTTTATTTTTTTACGTAATATCTCTAGGCTATTGCTCTGTCAATGATTCCAATGATTCTCTTGTTTTAAATCTATCATATTAGATGTAAGTGTTTTTATTTTCTTAATTTTATCAACTTCGTGCTGTAATAAACATAGTAAACATTGACTACAAGTTGTTTTTAATATTATATCTGTACTTTAATGTTCACTCCTTTTCTATATTCTATTTTCATATCCAAACTACTTGGAAAGTTGATCCACTAGTGGAATTGTGAAGTAAATGGCTTTTTTTTTGTCATCATAAATTTTATGTAAACTGCCTTATGTGAACTGTTTGCCATTAATGCACAGTTTGAAATATTTTGTAAAATAAAAGATTGACAGAAGCTGTTTCCTTTTTATGTAATTTTTTTCATGGCTGGACATTGAATGAGACCATTTGCAAATTTTGTTATTTTTTCCTGTATAGTGAACGGACCAAAAGATTATTGTAGTTGATTATGGAAGTTATCATAATTATTGGATATGCGTCTGGACATTCTTCGAGGTCTACAAGCGAATAAATTCCTTGGGTTGACTATCATCTCGGCTCTTCCTGTTGCTCTTCCCGCCTTGTTTTTTGCCTAAATTCTGACTGTCTTCTTGGAGATTCAGGTGATTTTTCTGAGGTTGATTCAGTCTCTGATTCTGATGTCTGCTTTGCTCCCAATAAACTTCGCCATCATTGGTTTAACTGCATCCAAGGTCCAAAATAATCTTCAATCATTTTATTAGCTCCTCGAATTAATATATCCGTGTTTCGTCTCCCTGACTCCCGATTCATTTTATCCGCTCTTTTTAAAATTAATGCGATACTTACCATTGCCTTTTCTTTGTCCATTCTTCCTTCACATAATTGTGCTAGCCATACTTCATCGCTCATGCTGTCTGGTTCTTCCACAAAATCTTCAATATCTGATAAAATTTTCGACATTTCCAAAAATATTTCTATAGTTAAATTATCTGGTTCTCCGGTTGCCTCCATTGATGGATAATTAGTTCAATCAATCTTCGTAATCGCTCCTGATCTTCCTTTGTGGCCTCGTCGTATGCTTCTTCCTCATACTGTTTCCTGTATCGGTCGGCTAATCTGTGTAAATACTCTCTTCGTACAATTCTTTTAGTTTCTCGATTTATTCCTTGAGGACGTGGAGCATTTGGGTCCTTCCTTGGTCTCCCAACTGGATTGCTTCCGGGTCTTAATTGTCGTGGTCATAGTTGTTCCCCCGGTCCTGAAATTTCTTCCCGAGTTTGCTCTACTGGTGATATTTCTATTGGTCTTTGTAGTTCTTCTTCCTCGGATATTTCTTCCAAAACCACTGAATCAGGATCTGTAACTTTGGATCGTGTTGCTTTCTGATTTTTGGATCGTGCTGCTTCTGTTGCCATTTCCGGTGGTCTCAAACCTCCTTGGCCAGTTTGGTTGATTAATTCTTCATAACTGTTTCCTGCTAATACTGGCCGTCCATTGCTATCTACCTGAACTGCAACGATTAATGTTTCCTCTTCTGCATTGCATCCACAGTCCAATAAGTATTAGTCGTCGTCTACCTGGTATGTATTCCAGAAAATTAATGTGATCCATTCCCTAACCATTACTTGAGTTGCTTTTTCCCTTACTACTCGAACCCTTACACAATAATGAAATTCTATGTCCGTTTCTTCCCATCCAACCATTTTCAATTTGATTTTTATTGGTCGCTGATATATTCCTCTTAACCTCATATATCTTCCGTATCTACGGATCATGGATCTTATCTCTGCCTGTTGAACACCAAACTCTCCTATATGTGGCTTTATTACTTTAACTATTCTTCCAAGCATCATTGGAGTGACCGCTATCTCCGTTACCTGACTTAACAAATTCATAATTCTGTCTTTGTTTCTTGGCGTTCTTGCGAATTCCCGTTTTAGTACCTCTGAAAGTGTATTGTATTCTTCTTGATCCAAATCCACTAATGCCATTATTACATTCCCGTTAACATCTATTTTCTCTTCTAGCGAATCGTTTTTGGTTAATATCTTAATTTCATTTTCTTGTGATTTGATCATTGATATCGTCTCGTGTCCAATTACCCTGGACAACTGCCGTCTTAATTCTTCGTTTTCTGCCCTCAATTTCTTGGTCTCATCATCGTCTTCAATATTTCTTACCATGCTTATTTTCGAATTACCGAATGCCAACCTTTTAACCACTTTTGGTGATGTCTTTTCACTAAGACAAGATTTCGCCATGTGCCCATACTGCTTACATTTAAAGCATTGTACTTTCCCATCGATGTTTACATTATCTCTTTGGGGTGAATTCTTTGCCACACGTTTCTTCCAAATGTCCTCTTTTGTTGCAATGCCTACAAATTTTTATTTTACACTCTTTTGCGAAATGACCTGTTTCGTTACAGTTTCGACAAACAATATCTGTATTCCGCCTCTGACCCCTACCTGGACCTGGACCAAGTTCTGATTTCCTAGTTCTGGCTTCTGACAATTAAAACATTTCTTTACCAGTTGCTCATTGATCTCATTTCTCTTAGACTCCACGTTTCTTGTCCTACTGCTGTCTCCTCTAACTGCTCCTATTTCACAAATCATCGTTGGGTTTCCTTTAATATTCATTTCCGCTTTTCGTGCCTTTTGCAGTAACTCTTCGAAATCCTTATAATCTGCCAATTCTAACGCTGTTCTTAATAGTTGTAACATGCCAATGAAAAACTGATTTTCCACTATCTTTTTAATTGTTTCTGTTCTTGGATTCGCATGCTCTCTGTGCTAATAATTCTACTTGATACGCATATTCGCCTACTGGCTCTTCTGCTCCTTGCTTCGTCTTGTGGAACATTTGCCTATTCACTCTACCTATATCTCTTGGAATTAGCTTCTTCGTCAAACTTTTGTTTGCTATGTTTATGTCATAATATACACTTCATGCCATTCCACTCAAATGAATCGGTAATCTTCTTACGATTCTTGCCTCTGCGTATCCTAACGCTTCTGCAACTTGCCTGAAATCTTAAATTCTGTTGGTTGTCCATTAAATGTCCTAACCGGTAATTTTACTAATTCGTAATCCATTCCTTTTATCTCTTTAACACTTGTATTAATATCTTCTACTGTTGCTTCTCGATTATTCTCTATTTCTAAATGATTTTCTTCTACCCCTCTCTCTTTAACTATCTTTGTCGAACTTCTGGTTATAACTCCTCGAATGTCTGTGACTGATTTCTTTCCACTAGCCAGGCTAGTCTTCTGAACGCTTACTAATTTCTTCCTGAAACACTATTAATATACCAACAACTTTTATACCTCTTCGGGGTTTACTAAAAATTCCAAAAATTTTTACAGTAGTTTTTTTTTCCAGTAGTTTTTTACGCTACTCAGGGTTTACAAAATCAAAAATAATCACGCAAACTCTTAACAAAAACCAATAAACACAATCACGCAACAAATTTCACAATTGCCAACTGATTTCCGGATTTCGGGCTCACCAATAAATATGTTCACTAAATAAGGTTTCAAACGTTAAGCCAGACTCCAACTCTTAGGTGGTGCAAAAATAATAGCAATCAGTAAAGCAAAACTTGTATTTATAACACAAAATCACAATGATAACATTTACACAAAAATCGTCAAACTCAAG